>LUGF01032778.1:366920-377130 GCA_001625245.1 Calycopis cecrops | reverse complement strand
AATTATAAACATACATCATTTTTTTTTATATTTTTCTCCTAACCCTAAGGTGGTACACCCTCGAAACGAACAGACAGAGCCTTTTGATGACTACCGACGCCTGTAAACATAGTATTACGTCATATCGTACGTATCATCGTCATACGTAAAGCGACAACTAAATTATCGCGTTTCCCAACTTATATGTCAGGCATGACAACTATACGGATGTCTGTAGGCCCCTGCAGTCATTAACAAGGCTCCGACTCCTCGTTTCCCCATTTATACTAAATGAAGAAAAAAATAACTTAAGTAGGCACTGAAATAATCTAAACCTATATTTCTTATATAAGGAACATGCTCAAACCTTTGAGAAGTCCTGGGTTATCTTCTTGATATTGGAGCCATTCTTTCCAATAATGTATTTATGAATCCAAGTAGGAGCATCCACAGTCGCGGTTTTAACAGAATTTGCCTTCTCGCACACCTTTGACAAAGCTATTAAAAAAAAACAATTATTTAATCAATTATATTATGTGGATTCAAATAAAATAACTTCGACTTTAAGGATATCTTCAGCATACGCGAATAGATCATGGCTGTAAAAAGCTTCTGAACCATAAGGATTGTAGAAAAACTAAATAATATGCCATAAAAAAAAATTACTGTAATTAATACTCTTTCAACAGTAGCTCACCTAAGCCGATTTTGTTATGTGGGCCATGGAGGGTGATGGTGCCAGTGGGAGAGTCCGGGGGTGGCATCTCAACTGAAACTCCAGTCTCCTTCAGAATCTCTTGTATGGTGGTACCCCTGGCTCCGATCACATATTTATGTTGAGATTTGGGAACCTCCACACGCACAGTTGAACATTTCTTTGCCTATCAAAATTTTACATGTGAGCATACATATTTATCAAACATAAATTTGCTTTCAAAGAGAAAGTAATTAAAAAGATATAATAGCAGAGAAAACTTGTACAGTTAACAGTATGTTTTGTAAGAAGTTAATTGATATAATTCGTAATGTTTTTGATAAATTGGTTTCGATCATACTTTAAATATGTGTAGGTATAATATGAATTAATTACCATTTCTTCGTGGATTTGCACAATTTGGGCTTTGGCAGCTAGAACGCCATTTTTCTCGCCGGCAATAACTATCTCGTCACTCTGGGTGGAGGCCGGAGGGATGTGGATGCGGGCGCCGGTCTCCGCGCTCAGAGCCGCCGCTCGCTCGCCGAATGGTCCTTGGATGAACGGATGATATATCTTGGGTACAGACACGCGCTCCAACGCTTTACGCGACTGTGTACAAAAAAAAAAGGTTGTAAACAGATGACCTGATGGGGGGAAAGAGTAAAAAAGTGCAAAGCATCTGCAAATGTGTATGTTGATGGTGTCGGTTGAATGCTTGTTTGTCCTTCCAAATGACTTAGATTGCTCACGTGCCCTCCTATGCTATTAAATAAACTGCAGAGAAATGCAGACAGACTTAGAACTTAGCTGCCCCATCCATAAAGTCATTTGGTAGAGGAAAATAAGTAAAATGGCAATGGACAAATTGGCAAATCGGGCTGGTTTGTAGTTGGATGGGTATTGGTGTAATATGGATAATTAAGAGATTCTAAAAGATAATCAAGTTAATAAAGTATTAAAATTCAAATGAAAAAATAATCACATTTTTATTATCATATTTACATAACCAATCAACTAAATATTTACCTGCTCTTCAGAACAGACACGAATTTCGTGTTCTGCTTTCTCGATTCCTTCCTTGGTACCAGTAATAGTGATGACTTCACTACTATCAGATATACTTGGAACACTGATCTTGGTGGCAGTAACCTTTTCCAATTCTTTCAACTTTTGTCCTTGTTTGCCCAAAATCCAACGGTAATGTTCTTTAGGGATGTTTATTTGCTTGCTTGCCTGAAATAATAATTATATTAATACTTATGCCACTATTTATTAATAAACTATTAAAGTAATTATAAAAGTATATATAGGTACTTGTTGCTGGAAATGAGTGAGGATAAGACGCCTTGCATCAAGAACAGCACTATGCTTGCCAGTAATCAGGAAAGTTAAGCTTCCGTCCTTGCTTGTAGATATCTCAATGTGAGCCCCTGTATCCTTGGTAATAGATTGACAGGTTCTCAAGGATTCTCCCTCACCAAAAGTGTTAGCGTTGTCCAATTTCCTTTCTTCATATGGCACATGGAAAACCTATAAGTTTAATTTTATTGTATGACTATTTTCAAGATAGACATATAAAATTATTTAAATTCATGTTTGCTGTGTGGAAATATACCTGAGTATGCAAGGATGAGCCTACACGCATCTTATTAGGGACTTGTTGAATATTACGTTGCACAGGTGGTTGAGAGTTAGGAAGAGCCGGGAAAAGATCGTCATATGCAAACGAGTTGCTATTGTCGTAGCCAACATTATTCATCTCTTCAGAATGCACGGGTATTTCAGAATGTACGGGTATCATATCGCCAACCATCATGGATTGCTGATGCATCATTTTCGTCTCCTTTAGCAGTCCTTGTCCGCGCCAAGTCGTTACAGTACTCTATTTAAATATAACATACATTAATAACAATACATTCATAAAGTTACAGTTGTTTAAACAGATGTTTCATGTTTTAGTACATTTACAGTTTATTCTAGACATTTTTTAAAATCAAGGTTAGATATTATCAATAATTTTAAAAGTGCACACCTGAAATACATAATATAATATATCAGAACTGATAAGAAATAATAATACTTATATATACTTAATACTTGGGTCAAGTTTAAAGGTTAACATGATAAAATTTGCAAGCATAGAAACATCCTATTTTAGATTTACTTTTAGTAATAATTCACATAATATACGTTCAAATCGATAATCATTTAAAAAATAGTTTTGTTTATATATTGAATCTTATCTTAGCCATGAGACTTTATTTTCGCATTATAAATGGTGAAAGATTTACTTCTTATTTGCATTTAAAAGATATGAGTTGCAAATGCAAGGCAATATGAGTTTAGTAACTTGAAAAGTACTAAAAGTTACACTTGTCTACTGCCAATAATATTATGAATAATCTATCATCACTTTTATTACTTTTAATTCAATAAATTAAGCTCTTTATTGCAGTCTAGCAATCATAAGATTATAATTTAAACCTATGTATTTGTATTTAAGAGAAGTATTGTAAATCTTTAAATCATTAAGAGTTATACGAAGGCTTTATACTTAATTGTCCTATGAAATGTTTCAGTATGTATTATTTTTAATTCAAGAGACAAACTTAATGCATTTTAGCATTCTTGAAAAGAAATTGTACCTTTTTGTGTTTGAGGAATGTCTTAGTTATGCTTTTTTACTCATAGGTTCTTAGTCTTTTTTATGCACGTTTCATTCACAGAAGATATATTAGTTATGAATAAAAGTATCTCAACAATAAAGGGAAACTTATTATCAATAACCCAAAATTATTAATCAATATGAATAGAAACAATTCCACAAAGACTTGTCAAATAAATGTATAGGCACATGTTGAAACAGATTTGTTATAATTAGAGGCTAAACCAAGTTTATTATTCACTGTTTATATTCCACTCAAGCTAAATTTATATAAAAAAAAACAAGAAAGAATAAGCTTAACCTACGTAATAAATAGCAATAATGCAGTATATAAAAAGAACAAATATCTATTCAATAGGCACACTGTTAATATGTTTGCAATTGTTATATCTTAGCAAATAAAATAACATATTACTATCAGAGACCATTTTTTTACTCCTTTTCCACCTACTGTTTTTGTTGCTCAATTTAGCCAAGATCACAATATTAATTTTACAATCAAAACAACTCAATCTATTTTTTTAATTCCTTTTCACCTATCACTTATCATAGGCCACAAACGGTGACAAATAATTTAAATCACATTGCATTCAAATATATGCACATACTTAATGTGATATTTTATTACTTTTTGTGTACTAAAGTGTTTTTTTATATATTATTACATTATAAAGTGAAATGTTATAAATCACCAAAGGTGACCATTACATATAATTTTGAGATAACATATAATTTGACTCATTAAAACTGTATTATTTATTCTAATGCTCAATCAACATTATCAATTTTAGTTAAAAGACTAAGTTGTAGCAATAAATACTCTAATACCAAAGACAACAAAAAAAATTTAAGTACATACACTACTCCCCTCCTATCGAAATTTCCTTTAGGGGATCCTGGATACCCCTGTGTGCACCCAACAAGTATTTATGGATTTATTAGGGATTCTCGATTTATTTGCTTGGTAAAAGGAAAAAAGCTATAATAATAAATTAAAAACAGTTATATCTACTATTATTTTAATCTACTGAACTTTGTATTGCTTGTAATTTTTTTGGAGCTAAGAAATAATACTTATCTTAGTAGATAGGTAAACAATTATTCGATAACTTTTTACATACAATTACCATTATTACAAAATTATATATTGTAAAAATTTAAGTAAAACAAAGAATGAGATAATTAGCTGTTTCTTAGATAAAACAAATACAAATATAGTCATACATTACTTTATTTATAAAAATCTAACTGTACAAGAACAGTAATATTAAAAAGTAGATGATATATCTGTATGACAAAATGGAAATAAATTTAAATAAAAAAAATTTCGAAGTATTTATTGGGTAGAAATACTTTAAATCATTTATAAATTGAGCTACTATTACAATTTAATTAAAAGAGTGGCAATCCAGGATCTTGATAATACGTGTCACCTTGTTCCAACACATTTGACGTGGAACACGTCTAATAGAACATGTTTCTTGACTTACCTTAGGTACTGTAGCAAATCAACCTGGATATCTATCTTTTAGACGCCACGGTCGATTTTTCTGTATCCTATTGAAAAAATATAGTTTAGGCCATGTATTTTACTTAAAAAAACAAAATATTTTTAAGAGCACACGTACCCAGTGCTGCCGTGAGCGACGAGGATAATGTGAAACAGATTATGTTAATTGTCAAAAGTGTCAAAAGCTTGCGTTAATATTTTCCACAGACTACTTACTATGGCTAATGGAAGCGTAATAGTCCGGATACACGGTTCGAATGGAGTCACAGTCACCTCTGCTAGTTCCGTCCAAAAATGCTTTTATTGAAAGAGGTCGAGAGCTTGTCGACAGAGATGATTATACGCGCGTTTGTCCTTGGGGAATAAGTTGGCGAGAGTGATACAAAAATCACATAATGAGGCCAATGGCAGTTGTCATTCAAGTGCAAAATTCAAATTAGATTTAATTGAATTTTTTTTGTATTTAAAAAATTAACATCATATGACATGTTATGTCATTGTAATCACGGTACTGAATTTGTGTAATAAATCAATAATTAAGCTTTACTTCAGTTGTGTCGTCTAAAGCACACACTTTTCTTTATAGTCTATGGTTTGAATAGTCAATCACGTTCATCGAAAACTTGTCTACCGGGCGGTTACGTCCGCCGAAGGAACAGTCCAAGGTGGGCGTGGACTTTTTCATCCATCCGACAGTGTAGCCATGCTATTAGGCGTAACCAGACACATCCTGGAATGTATTCTCTGTCTACGTCCTGGAACAAATAATTAAGGTCAAATGTCATAAAACCCTCTTTTGTATATATTTATTCTTGAATATTTTTTCCAACAATGGGATAGATGAGGACTTTTCAGTATTCTTTACAATTGGTTTTCCAAATACATGACCAATTTTTTTATTCGTATGGAAATTATTGTATCCTTCCCTAATAAACTTAGGAGAAATTTAATTGCAGTCTAGGTTCATGATAATTTTAAACCTACTAAATGAAATCCTTATATTATATTTATTACATATCTCTTGTAATATGTAATAAATATAATATGAGTATTTAATTTAGTAAGTTTAAAATAGGAATATTTTTAAATATATATATATATGTAGATTGTTTGTAAATTTATATTATCTGCATTCTGTATTGTGATTTGTGTTTTGTATAATCTGTGATCTGTCATCAATTACGATAAAATGGAGTTTGTTGGTGTGGTTTATGTTTGAATTTAGTTAAATACGAAGATTTCACAACATAATAGAATAAGATACGTTTATTTAGGTTGCTGGATGCCTGTGACATAAAATGGATAAAATACCTCGTACTCACGAAGGTAATTCTAATAGATTGTAATGACAAAATTTCTAATCATTTATTATTGTTTTAAATTAAATTTCCGACCCCCTTGCGTACAATTAAACTTCCATCCATATTGTTTCTATTATTATAATTAAATAGCTTTAATTAACCCAAATATTAACACAGGATTAAACCGCGTAAACATTAAATTCGTTGTACTATTCAGTAGACAGTAACCTACATTTCTGTAATTGTTAATTTGTTACAGCTATCGAGGCGCAGATAAGAGAAATACAGTCGAAAAAAAATGAACTTCCTGAAAATGGTTCTGGTAAAGGTGTTTCTTTAGGCGATACCTATTATGATTCCGAGATTTATGATAATGCTGGACAAGGAGGAAAATCTAGATATGATGGATATGTAACCTCAATTGCTGCAAATGACGAGGTTGAAGACGAAGATGTTGAAAATGTACCTATTTCTCAAAAAAGGCCTGGGTATACTGCCCCAGCATCTCTGCTGAATGACATAGCACAGGTAATTTCTCTGAATAACTTTTGTCTATAATCTCTGTTAGATATTTCTATATCATTCTACACGTACATGCTATTATTCTTCTTGTTTTTAATTAACTCTATTTCGATACTTAAGTACCTTTTATTACAAAAATATTAAATGAAATTCGTTATTTTACATTACATTATGTCAAAACATGATTTGATTCTTATGATGAAAAATGTGACAAATTTGTTGGGTTCTTTAGAAAATTTTGTCATTGTCAGCCCTAATCCCAAGGTATGCTGTGGGTGTCTCTTCTAAGGGTACAATTAATTGGGATAAATTGCAATAGAGTAGCAAAATTCATACAAAAAATAAAATTATGTTTTCAATAATGTAGATTACTGGCATGCACATATTATGTTAACTCTATGCATAATAAATGTCTGTTATTATTTTTTTAAAGATATTTCATGACGTTTCAAATCACATTTTATACTGTGTACTATCACTCATATACATCAGTACAATTATTTAAATATGTTTCCTTTTAATAATATGTCGTTTTAATTAATTTTTGGTTTTATTTATTTTGCAGAGTGACAAGGACTATGATCCTTTTGCAGATAAACGTAGGCCCACAATAGCAGACCGAGAAGATGAATATAGACAAAGAAGGAGAAGGATGATTATTTCCCCAGAACGTTCAGACCCATTTGCTGAAGGTAAGTTTGTAATATTTAGTTCATAGTAATATTTAATTACCTAGTCTAGCCTAAGTTCTGATACAAGACTTAACACGACGTTAGCCTAGCCCCATGCTAAGTACTGAAAGGACTTGTGTTACGGGTACTAGACAACGGAAATATATTTAATATGTTTATGAATTTAAGAAATTTTATATATTTAATATTTTTATTATAGAAATACATATAACTTTTCGGGTACCGCGAGCGTATTAAGGCCGTGAACACGTGTTCGGTACCGGAGGTTTTAATCCATGACCAAGGCGGGATTAGAACCTGCGACCCCTGGTGCAACATGCTCCACTTATCCGAACCCTGTACCACTGCGCCAACCTGGTCATAAAAACAATAAATAATAGTAAAAGTAATAATATAATTTTATTTGTTAAAATGTTGCTCAATTGTAAAAATTTTTTCATCCGTAAACAAAATTTTTCTGTGATCTCCCTTTGCGTACCGCTTCAGTAGTTTCGATTTTACCACCCTATTCATCTTTAATTTATCAGGAAATGAAAAGTGTGTCTCTTATAGGCTGCAAGTCCTAAATCATCTATTAAAATACGCAACATGATTCTAGATGGCAATCCTTATTTCCCGAAATAAAATATTTTGTAACAACATCTTGTACAACGTATTGGCGCCAAAATTAAAAAACACAATGAACAATCGTATAAAAATGAAAAATTCTAAATTATATTTTATATTATTTTTTTAATTTTAATTGTAACTGTATTTATGTCCAGACTAAGTATATTAGCAAATGCAAATATAGTCTTTGAAGAACCGGGTGAATATGGTAGTGGCTAGTATATTATGTAAAACAAAATTACAAATGTATTTGTTTGCAATACCCATTACGATGGAATTTCATGGATTATGGAAAGTGGATTGGAAAAAATGGATTCTTCGCAATTATGGAATTTCTTGCCATCATTAGAGTTGTATTATGTTAGGATAGTAACCTATATTAGGCTAGATGGACCTTTGACTATGAGTGGGACATAGTAAGCAAGCAAAGTGGATCAGCCACGCCGAGCTTGGCTTGAGGCAAGGGTGTAAAGAGCAAGGGTCACAAAAACAAAATAAATTGGTGAAAATGAAAAGAGAATTTTTGTTGTGTATATTTTTTTTTTGTTTTATTTGTCGTCGCCCTCAGTGTCGCAACGTTTAAGGCATTGCAATTTTTACGGCTTCTTATTTATTTCAAGCTCTAGCTCCGCGTCCGTTCCTGGAACGGCCTAGTGCTTGACCTGATTTTATACCTAACATCAGAACAGCATTTTGTTATTCTGTGTTTTCTGTATTCATTTATAATTTATTACTTTATTTTTAATTTCGACACATTGGCTCTTCTGACCACTATCATGGTTTTCCTTGCAAATCTTAGCAGCGTTTCTCGCTTCGTTCTGTTCCGCATCATGACTGGGATAGTTATGGCGTTAATGGATGTGTTTATTTTATTTTCATAATCCATTCTATCCATCTGATATTTTGGGCAATGTTAAAGGATGTGCATGTGATGTGTTGTGCATATTAAACTATTAGTAATATACTGTATTTGCTATTTCTATTATATTTTTATGATATTAAAGAAGAAATATTTCTTATATGTATTTTTGAAATAAAAACATTAATATTTCAGGTGGAAAAACTCCAGATGTGGGTTCAAGAACATATACTGAAATTATGAAAGAGCAGTATCTTCGAGCAGAAGAAACCGAGGTAATTTGGTATTGCATTATTTTGCCTGTTTTCTATGTTTTTTGTTAATGTTTCTTCTAATACTTATTTTATGTTCTAGTTAAGAAAAAAATTGTTGGAACGTGCCAGAGAAGGCACACTTAAACCTGTGGCTCAGTCAAATGGTGAAACTACCAAACCGGCAGCAACTAAACGTAAAGGTCGTTGGGATCAAAGCTCAGAAGAAACACCACATGTAAAAAAACCTGTTCTATCAGTATCTACCTCAGCTACACCCAGTTCTCAAGCCACACCATCTTGGGAAAATGAGGTAAATATATAATAAAAATAATGAAAGCCAAATAAATATTTTATATGTATCATGTCCTCCTTGCATTTTTTGTACTTTAACTATATATGAATTCGGTATAAATAATGTAATTTTGTTAAAACATAGCGAGGTGCTTGGGAAGAAACGCCAGGTGCAGGGGGACGGGGCGGCGAAACTCCGGGTGCTACGCCGTCTGCAAGGGTCTGGGACGCGACCCCAGCCCATCTCACACCTGGCCATGCCACTCCAGGTCGAGAAACACCTGCACACCACGCCTCGCGCCGAAATCGATGGGATGAAACACCTAAAACTGATAGAGGTTTGTAGTACTAGTGTTGTAAGTAGTCTTAAGTTTTTGGATTGTATTAGAAGTTTTTTTTTTTCATATTCAATTCCTTTATTTGTAAAATTGATGTACGTATAGTTGTTAAATAAAACAATGTTTGATCCAGCACATTTGCCATGTTATTTTATGGCATATACAAAAAGTTTGCTAAGTAAGCTTTCAAACAGTCCCAAGAAGCTGTCTACTTTAGCTGTGTACTAGTTTTTGTTTGGGGATAGATACTAAACATACAAAGTTTGAATAAAAAGAAAAAAGTATAGAACGATCAAAGTTTTTAGAACTTCTCTATAGTATATTGAATTCATATAAATGTTCATCATGGCTTGTTCTCATATAATTTTTTGTTTTGTTAATTTTTTATCTTTCATAAATAGAAACCCCCGGTCACGCTAGTGGTTGGGCAGAAACTCCGCGCACGGATCGTGGCGCAGGTGTCGACACCATACAAGAGACGCCGACTCCGGGG
>LUGF01032778.1:346769-366888 GCA_001625245.1 Calycopis cecrops | reverse complement strand
CTGGCGCCACGCCCGCCGCGGCCACGCCCACGCCATCGCATGCTACGCCCTCTCACGCCACGCCGTCACACGCGACACCGTCGCACGCCACGCCCACTCCGCACACCCCTGTCTTCACTCCTGGCGGAGTAAGTAAATTATAATTTTTTTTAGCAGTTTTTTCGTAGCAAAACGAACGGATACTGATTAGGAGAGTTTTCAGTTTACCAAAACCAAAATGAAGCAGATACCTAACACCACATAGACAGTGTCAACAACAATACTATGTGTATTGTTAGCCTCAATAATCTACAACTTAGAAATTTAGGTAAGGTAAATATTTTAATATGCTAAATGTAATTAATTTTTCAGTCGACGCCTGTTGGAGTCAAAGCTATGGCTATGGCAACTCCCACTCCTGGCCACATCGCGGCTATGACACCTGAACAGCTCCAAGCGTACCGCTGGGAAAAAGAGATAGATGAAAGAAACCGACCGTACACAGATGAGGAACTCGATGCCATGTTCCCAGCCGGGTACAAGGTTTTGCCTCCACCGGCCGGTAAGTGCAATAGAAATTTTAAAACAATTTTTTATTAAATTTGATTTTAAAACAATCGTGATGGTGACCATATAGTAATCACTCACCAATTTAGTTTCAGGACACATGTATTAAATGTGAACAACAAATAATGGGCAGCTTGTGAAACGTAACTGATTGTTTTATTAATACATGTGTTTTATGATAAATCAGAGTTCAAAAATTTTAATGAAACATTTTTCTTTCAGATGAATCTTGAAGTTTTTCATGCCGTTTGGGTACAATCTCGTTAAACGTCGCCAATTCGTATAGATATAAACTGAAACATTCATGTGTGTATGTAGTGAATGGATTGTCACCCCTATTACAGTATTATGTTCATGATATTATAATTCATTAAAATGGGTTAAAAATAACATAAAGCAATTTTTTAGATATATTTAGATTACAATTATTACATTTATGGTTTCTACAATTTCAATATCATTAGATCCCTTAGATTCTTTTCGTACAAACATGGGCCCAACATACAATATGGACTGTGTATTTACTTTCTTGTCTTTTATTGATAACAATATATTACTAGTAATTCTTATAAAAATAAAACTTGAATATAAAAATTAGGGCAAATTTTTTTCTAATTCATTTTAAATAAACATTCTTTCATACATTCAAGATAATATTTTTATTGATAAATAAGAATTTTCCAAATCGATCCATGTGTCTTCGAATAATCGGTGAACCTACAAGAACCCCATGAATTCATAACCTGTTTTCTCTGTCTGTTAATAATTAAATGCAATTTCAGTTAACAATGTACGTAACATGATTCGTTTGGGACATGCAATCCATCTGCTACAGTACGTACGATGCGAGCCGTCCGACCTCTGTGTAATATTCTCTGTTGTTGCCCAGGTTACATTCCCATTCGCACGCCGGCTCGTAAGCTGACCGCTACGCCGACGCCTCTGGCTGGTACCCCAATCGGCTTTTTCATGCAGACGGAGGAAGTGGGGGGGTCCGCGGCGGCGGCGGCGCGCCTGCTCGACCCGCAGCCCAAGGGCGGCCAGCAACTGCCATTCATGAAGCCTGAGGACGCTCAGTACTTTGACAAACTGCTCATTGACGTGGACGAAGACACGCTGTCTCCGGACGAACTTAAGGAGAGGAAAATCATGAAGTTGCTTCTTAAAATAAAAGTGAGTTATTTATTTCTTTAATTTAATGAGGTTGGCATAGATTATGGTTTGGCGCTAAAGCATTCTTGTAGCTTTACTCTCTCCAATGAAATGAAAATACTTTCAGGGCAATCTCACTTTCTAACACTAACATGCTATATAGGTACTAAGTTGATAAAAGCGAGAGGCGTTCAAATGAAACCACATATTTAGTGTATCATTTCCAGGCTACACAACAAAAATCTTATCAATCGGACCAATAGTTTAGCTGCAGGAATTTTTTAAAGCTTTTTCTCATTACGTACACGCTGTATCGTCAATTGATCGCCGACTTCATTAAGTTCATTCAGCGTGTTAATTAATATTTAAAAGACGAATTCGAGATTCTTTGCTTTCTCTATGAATAAATTATACAAATAATTTTTAAGGTAAAACAATATAGTAAAATAAAAAATATATAAATATATTAATTTTATGTAGACACTACAAAACTAACTTTAACTTCTTTGAAAAAGTATTTTCGTATACTTGTCGTAAACTTATTTTTAATAGTTTCAGATTAACTGTATGCACTTATAGTATGATTTAAATTAACGCCTCTTGCTATTACCAACATTCTATATGAAAAATTTTGCGCAATCACCCCGAGTGTCCAGAGCCGCCTTTGTTCAGAAACCGCGGATCTACCGTGGACAGGGCACATTGGTCTTATTTAGGGAATGCAATCCCGCAGGAAATTCTCAATCCCGGCATTTGCGGGACTGGACATTTTTGATCCCGCGGGATCCCGGTATTTGCGGGATTCCGCATGAACAAAACTTCATGCATAATTTATAACTTCGGACGGTACGTAATGAAACAAATCTAATTATATAATCATTTATTATAAATATAATACTTATTTAAAATTGAAAAAGTTAGAAAACTAAAAATTTTTAAATTAAAATTGACAAAAGTAGAAAACTAAACATTATTTTGAAAATAACTTCTTAAAAACGTTAAGGTGTTGATTGTTTCATCTGCTAAACGGCTCCTGACCTTACAAACTAAATGACCAGCAGCAGAAAATGCTTGTTCTGCTAATCGTCGTTCGTAATACATAATTTTCGCTTCTCTGCAATCCCGCAAATCCCGTGCGGGATCCCGCTCATTTTACGATCGGGATTAATCCCGCACATAGCATGCGGGATCCCGGTATCCCGGTATTGCATTCCCTAGTCTTATTAATTATTACCATCAAAATGTAATTAATATTATATATTCTTTTCTAATCTTTAAAACTATCAATTCCTTGCATTTGTGCACCGATGCATCCTTGCGTACTCCTAAACCGCACTTCTTTTTTTTCGGAGCACGGCTTAACTGGAAGCGAAGAAAAGCCAAACACAGCTTCATCAGATTCCTATGAGTGGTCGTCGGGCGACGAATCAAACTGCACTAGATAGATTAGATACAATACATTTATATTTACTTTAGCTTATACCAGTCTTTCCCAAAGTGGGCGATAACGCCCCCTTGTGGGCACTAGATGCTCAGAGGGGGGCGGTAAGGGGCCAGAAACGACATAATTGTCTTTGAATATCAAGGTGTAGTAACTAATAAGGGGGCGATACGAAGTAACTGATTTTCAAAGTGGGCGTTAGACGAAAAAGTTTGGGAACCTATGGCTTATACCTTTTCTATTGCACACAGAACGGCACCCCGCCCATGTGCAAGGCGGCGCTGCGCCAGATCACGGACAAGGCGCGCGACTTCGGCGCCGGGCCGCTGTTCAACCAGATCCTGCCGCTGCTCATGAGCCCCACGCTCGAGGACCAGGAGCGCCATCTGCTCGTCAAGGTCATTGACCGGATCCTCTACAAGTTGGACGACCTGGTCCGCCCGTATGTGCATAAAGTGAGTATTGATATTATTAATCCATACTTCCATACTAATATTATGAATGAGAAAGTGTGTATGTTTATCTGTCCTTCTTTCATATCAAATCGGATCAATGGACCGATGTCATATTTAGTATGGAGACACTTGAAGGAATGAAGAGTGCCAACGGCTCGAAATATGTACAAATATTTTTTTCTACCACGCGAGCGAAGCCACGGGTGACAGCTAGTCTCTAACAATAGTTTTGACTTATGGTCTATAAGTTTTGACTTGTCTAAGTTTATACAATATAATTTTATTTACCGGCTTCCGACCGGTGGACTGATGACATGGGCATAGTCGCGAGGAGCCGCTGTATGCAAGCAGCTTGTGACCGTGACTTACTCTCTGGGGGAGGGCTATGTCTAGGAGTGGACGTCTTCTGACTGTTTATGATGATGATGATGATAAATTATTGTATTTTTTAACCAATTTGTAATAGTTACTTGAGTAGGTACATATTATAATATATATCATACTAGCTGCGCCCCGCGGTTTCACTCGCGTAAATTTCGATCCCGTGGAAAATAGAAAATCATCCCATGGCATCGCATAGGAACATTTTTTCGGGATACAAACTATCCTATGTGTTAATCTAAGTTACCCTCTATGTGTGTGCCAATTGTCATGAAAATCGGTTTAGCAGTTTTTGCGTGAAGAAGTAACAAACAAACAATCATACAAACTTTCGCATTTATAATATTAGTAGGATATCACTATTCTATTGGATATAATATACAAAAAGATTTCAAAAATATAAAGGGTTTATAAGACCGAGAGGCATTAAATGAAACCACATATACTGTGTCTACAGTTAATCCGAATTTATTAATAAAAGTTTATGACTAGTATACGAAAATACTTTTTTCAAACAAGTTAAACAGCGAAAAAATGTAATCATGCTTTGTACCGGCGCGTACAGCGAACGGCAACCTCGAGCGGGGTGAATGACCCCGGCCGGCCCATACTCATATTTATCAATATTTGCACATTGATAAATATAGTTCAGAAGACACCTGATAGAGATCAGTGGTATATTTATGAAATATTGTTACCTCATTGCATCGTGTTACAGATCCTGGTGGTGATAGAGCCCCTACTCATCGACGAGGACTACTATGCACGCGTGGAGGGGCGCGAGATCATCTCGAACCTGGCGAAGGCCGCGGGGCTCGCCACCATGATCTCCACCATGCGGCCCGACATCGACAACATCGACGAGTACGTGCGCAACACCACCGCGAGAGCGTTCGCGGTCGTCGCCTCCGCGCTCGGTACGACACTCACTTCTATATACATGGATAGTTGATAACTATTAGGTTGCGTCCTGGACGGCAGCATTTAAAGCGGGCGGTGCGGGAGGCGCGATGTGCACGACGCCAGGCAGCCATGCCATCAATTCATCAAGACGCTTTAGACGCTGGCCTCCAGGCTTACACATCAACTATTTTATCAGCACCTGAGTTACCCATCTAAAAAAACAGGCGTGTTCTAACATAGTATCGTCGTTAGATGCCGAGTTAACAATTAACTTTAATCTAGCTGTGGACCAATCTTACCGTATATTCTTATTAGTGCAATAATTATACTATTGTACTAGGTAACAATACATTTTTTTAGGTAAAAAGGTGTGTTTATGTTATTCCAGATTGCGATCAATACACGTGTCAAATTTCACCAAATTCCGCCGGGTAGTTGCTGCGCAAAATAGTAATAAATATATAATTTAGCATTTACAACCTTAGTAGGACTAGCAAGATAGTTATTCTTATTACTATAATAGTAATTTCGTTTTATTACACCCAGGTATTCCGTCGCTGCTGCCCTTCCTGAAGGCCGTGTGCCGCTCGAAGAAGTCGTGGCAGGCGCGACACACCGGCATCAAGATCGTGCAGCAGATTGCCATTCTCATGGGGTGCGCTATACTGCCGCATCTCAAGTCGCTGGTGGAGATTATTGAACACGGTATGTATATTACATTATATTATTATTACATTTCATTTGTGATCAATTAAATTATTTTGTTTCTTTTTTCTTATTTCATGATAATTTACTGGTTTTTGTTTGTGTGCCTCCTCTTCATCCCCCTTCGGTGTGTATAGGTTCTGTGTTGTGTTCTTTATATCTATGTATTTAATATTTATAATGTGATAAAATTTATTACTAATTACAAAATTTTATGTACCAATTTTTCCCAAAATATTACCGTTTAATTCCAAAAATACTACACTCAATTAGTTACAAAAAGTAAATATTTTCATACAGGACTTGTGGATGAGCAGCAAAAAGTGCGTACAATCACTGCGCTCGCCAGCGCGGCGCTGGCAGAAGCGGCTACGCCCTACGGCATCGAGTCCTTCGACTCCGTGCTCAAGCCGCTGTGGAAGGGCATCAGGACCCACCGCGGCAAGGGCCTGGCCGCCTTCCTCAAGGCCATCGGCTACCTCATCCCTCTCATGGACGCCGAGTACGCCAACTACTATACTAGAGAAGTGATGCTTATTCTCATCCGTGAGTTCCAGTCTCCGGATGAGGAAATGAAGAAAATTGTATTGAAGGTAATTTTATTTGAGTAACATGTGCTTACTTATTGACTGAATGATGTAGCCGAGACTACTTGACCGATCAGGAGCTGTAAGTTTGTATACTTTCAACTTTTATGAACAAGCAATTGTCTAGCTTATATAAGAAAGAATTTTCAAAAATTTTATTACTATTAAGGTTAATGGGGGTTGACAACACGTATATGGCTTAAACCATAAGAAGCTGCTTTGAAACCCAAATCGAGCAATTATTCAATTACTGGTCTTCTGGGCAGCCTGAAAACTCCCAAATCAAACAGGTTACCAACTTACAAATTGTGAACAAAAAGGTTACAATATTTTTAAGAGGAGATCGTAAATGTTGTGAACAAACAGGTTACAAAATTTTTAAGAGAAGACCGTAAATGGAGATTTACAATGCTTATATACTTATTTTATAAGAGTTTAACAAATAAAAATATATATCTGTTGTAGGTAGTGAAACAGTGCTGTGGCACTGACGGCGTGGAGGCCCAATACATTATGGATGAGATTTTGCCGCACTTCTTCAAACACTTCTGGAACCACCGCATGGCGCTCGACCGCCGTAACTACCGCCAACTCGTCGACACAACTGTAGAAATTGCCAACAAGGTAAGCTCATATAAATAATAAATAAATACAATACAAATATTTGGGCGTGTGTTATGTAGATAAATGATGAATGATACAGCCTTACTGGGATACGAGATCAGTGTAAGATGTTGAACCTGTTGCACATTATGAAATAAAATAGTAGTTACATTGCGCACGTTGCGCGGTGTGATGATAGCATAAATAGCATGTTACTAATATTAGTAGTAGTAGTAGTAGTAACGTTAGTACTACTAACAATTTTTTATGAAACTTAACATTAAGTTTACATATAAAATAGAAATAAAATGACATATTTTATATTGTTACGATCCGTAGGTGGGAGCTTCAGAAATAATAAACCGGATTGTCGATGATCTCAAAGACGACAACGAACAATACAGGAAAATGGTAATGGAGTCGATTGAGAAGATTCTGGCCAACCTCGGAGCTGCCGATATAGACTCCAAGCTGGAGGAGGCACTCATCGATGGTATACTCTACGCATTCCAGGAACAAACTACGGAGGTGAGTCGAACTGAATGCTATTTAGTAATGCCTAATATATTTCCTCGCTCGCACTATACCACCGCATAGTATTGTCGCATTTCGTGCGGCATGTGAGGTCTGTTAGAGGGGAGGGTGAAAGAGGGCCAAACTTCTGCATATCATCTATTATTATCTATCATTTAGGCGTCGCGTCGGTAGTCAGCAAATGGCTCGCTTTTCGGGGAAACGTGGGATTTCTTTTCTTCGAGGTATAAATATATATAATATTTATACCTCGAAGAAAAGACATCCCATTCCTTTTTTAACAGAATGACGCGAATCGGGAAATATGAAATTTTGACAGTGACAATGACGAATTTGGAATGATATTTGGTTTTTATTCACAAAATGTTTTATTGCAGTACAAATAATTTACGAATTTCAATCTCATATTAATAATATTATTACAGGATGTTGTGATGTTGAACGGTTTCGGGACGATAGTGAACCAACTGGGCAAGCGCGTGAAGCCGTACCTGCCACAGATCTGCGGTATAATTCTGTGGCGGATGAACAACAAGTCTGCTAAGGTGCGACAGCAAGCCGCTGATCTCATATCGCGCATCGCAGTCGTCATGAAGACTTGTCAAGAGGTAAGTCCGCGACATACAGTAAGGCGCAGCGCAGACGACAGACAGCGCCGCGCCGCGCCGCTCCGCACAAAAAGTGTGTGAAAAAAATTGAACGTTTACTTCAATGCGCGCTAACGCAGTCGGCAAAGGATGTAACCAAAATTTTCTTTTTCTTCTTTTTTCTCTGTACTTCATGTACAAAATAATACTTCGCGATCTCTGCACGATTTCCATAGCCTCTACGTCCCTACAGCCCTGCCGACAGAATGGTCGAAGATGTGCGTCGTGTGCGTTGAGTCTGTGAAAAATCCGCGACCGACTTTTTGCGCGCCATGCAGACTTTTTGAGCGCCGCAGACTCGATCGCACAAAAAGTGTGTCGTCTGCGCTGCGCCTAAAAGTGTCATGCTGTATTTCAAAGAAATTGCGACGGGACAATTGGGAGGTACCTCACGCTTACGAGTTACCGGCGCAAAATGACAGTTGCGTTGTCGCGTTTTATGCGATGTGTGAGATTCAGATGACGGGGCGGGTAAGTGGGTAAAAGGAAAGAGGGCCACACCCAGCAAAATTTATGCGGTAGTTATCCAAAGATTCTGAGTGCTTGTTTGCCCTGTACCTATATAAAATATATACTACTAGCTGCGCCTCGCGCTTTCACCCGCGTAAATTTCGATCTCGTGGAAAATAGAAAATCAATCCATGGCATCCCATAGGAACATTTTTTCCGGGATAAAAACTATCCTATATGTTAATCCAAGTTACCCTATATGTGTGTGCCAAATTTCATGAAAATCAGTTCAGCAATTTTTGCGTGAAGGAGTAACAAACAAACATACAAACTTTCGCATTTATAATATTAGTAGGATAAAAACATATTAAAGTCGACGACGACGTCGTCATTGACGTACATTGATTTTGTTCAGTCCTAGGTTTCTAAATTTTCAATTTACCTTGTGTAAATTACTCGTATACGCGAGCACAATGAAGTTTTTTGGTACTTAAATCTTAAAAATAAGAAATTGTACAATCATTTTGTTTAATTACAGGAAAAGTTGATGGGACATCTCGGAGTAGTACTTTATGAATATCTGGGAGAGGAGTATCCCGAAGTACTGGGTTCTATTCTGGGCGCTCTTAAAGCAATTGTAAATGTCATCGGTATGACGAAAATGACCCCTCCTATTAAAGATCTCCTACCACGGTTGACGCCGATATTGAAAAACAGGTAAATTAGCCTTATTTTATTAAATTTCACTTATGTGTCTTTCATCACATATTTACCTACATAAAAAAATATTTTTTTTGTCATTTCATCAGTATTTCACAAAAGAATATAAAATGATATAATCAATTATGGAACATAAACATTTTTAGCAGAGGAATTATGAAATAATTGGCTTTGGCCCGCATCGTTAGCGCGAAAAGAAACAAAGATTTATCCTAAAAAGAGATTAGATTATATCTATAATAAATTGTGTAAATTTTTATGCAAATCTTGTCCTAGCCGATTTCGGCTATGGCGGCCACACGGGTTGAAATTGAGGTCGTTTTCGAAACGAAAATTTTGAAATGTCAAATCAATAACAGAACCTAAATATTTAGATAATTTCATAAAATAACTTTTTTATCAAAGTCGATAGTAATATCACACTCGATATAGTAATATCACTATCGACTTTGATAAAAACTATGTTTTTTTTACTAAATTAACTTACAACATATACTTAGGTTCGAAATCGACCTCAATTTCACCCTGTATGCGCAGGACATATTATAGTGCACAAGTGCACTCTCTATTCCCTCATTCTCATATTCGGAGGGAACGGCAGTCCGAGTCGACCGGTGAGAATCAGGCTTAACGTGCTCTGCGAGGCACGGGCTATAACACCGCCAACTTCCTGCCTCCGGACTGTTATTAGAAATTGAAAAATCCCAATAACAATTTTTGGTCTGACGTGGGATTCGTACCCGGGACCTCACGTGGGATTCGTACCCGGGACCTCACGTTTGTGGTTACCACTAGACCACGAGGCAGTCAAATGCAAATCTATTCAGTAAGTCTTACATGATTGAGTGACAAACATCCATCCAAATTTTCGCTTTTTAGTGTACCTATTAAATTGTGAACTGTTTTATATAATTTCCTACATCACAACAAGGTATATAATATGTATCTTCATTTGACTCACACTAATCTGTAAACAAATTTAAAATGATTACAGACATGAGAAAGTGCAAGAGAATTGCATTGACCTAGTGGGTCGTATTGCAGACAGAGGCCCCGAGTTTGTGTCGGCCCGCGAGTGGATGAGGATATGCTTTGAGCTGCTCGAGCTGCTGAAGGCGCACAAGAAGGCCATCCGCCGCGCCACCGTCAACACGTTCGGATACATCGCCAAGGCCATCGGGCCCCACGACGTGCTCGCAACACTGCTTAACAACCTCAAGGTGCAGGAGCGGCAGAACAGGTGGGTCACCCATGGATGTATAGAGATCAGTGGTATGTCTAGACCAACCTCAAGGTGCAGAGCGACAGATCCAAGGACTCGTATATAGTACAGTATTTTTTTAGTTGAACCGGGCCCGCATACGTATTCAAACCCTACTATATGGCCCTCTGCAATACTGATTTTGACACCCCTGGTCTAGACCAACCTCAAGGTGCAGGAGCAATAGAACAGGTGAGTCTGGATGGGACACTGATACAGCATACAACAAAAAATCTGTTGTTTCTGCATAGGCCATGATCAGAATATAGTTATAACTATAAATGGTAACTATAAAATATCACATAAATATAAAATCATTATAATATTTTTATAATTCATAAATTAAAATGTTCTTCAGCCCTGCAATTGCGCGAAGTCAGCGCGGCCAGTGTGACAATGCCGCCGCCGATATAATATGTGATTGGTCCGCGAATTAGGCGCGATGAATTCATCCTTATAGAAAGTGACACTTACTGGAATAAATTTTTTTGGCGCATGCCGCACTACACTTGACTACGTTTAAAAACGTATCTATAACGCTTATGTAACAATGCTATACATAGATGGCCTTATAGTTAAGACTATATTTTGTCACGTGCTAAATGCACGTTAAATAAAGTTTCACTTGCATCGTGGTTTCATAAAATCACACAATTTTTTTTTATTATTTTGTATCATTCATATTGATATCCAGACAGGTATAACCAACTAGCTGTATCTTAAAGTCTATCCGATATTGCACAAAGACCCCCTTATTAATAAACATGGAATAACTATATCCAAGTAATAACCTAGTAATAAACTGACATCTGTCAAATTCCATACTTTTTATGTTTTTTATTATGGAATTTGACAGATGTCAGTTTATTACTAGGTTATTCCTTGGATAGAGTTATTCTATGTTTATTAATAAGGGGGAGAGAGTTTAATACTCATCATTTATTCTAAGCCGAATTTCCTGCCTCCTCCTCTATGCCCCTGTTTATCTTCAAGAAAAGTGTGGAGCTTTTCCTTGAAAGTCTGCTACTCGTAATTAAGATATTTGGTCTTAGGGCATCGATAGTTACTAAACAATTGCTCGTTTGCCCTCATAAAAAACATACACACGAGGTACTCGGTAAGAGGTAGTGCCACACTGCATGCAAGCATGCAGTCGAATTAGGCCGGCACGACCGGGGAGGTACCTCTCGCTTACAGGAGACCGGCGTAACAGCTGTGGTGTCGCGTTTCGTGCGGTGTGTAATTAGCTGGTGGCCCATAGAGGTGGGAGAAGAAAAGAGGGCAGCGCATCTGTACAACCTCTATGCGGCTGTTTGTGGGCGTCGGTAGTCATGAAAATGGCTCCGGCTGCTCGTCTGCCCTCTTATATCATAAAAAAAAAACGATAATGTAATTTCAGAGATGTATTTTTGTGAATGTATTTTTTTATCTCTTTAGAGTGTGCACGACAGTCGCCATCGCCATCGTGGCGGAAACGTGTTCGCCGTTCACGGTGCTGCCGGCGCTCATGAACGAGTACCGAGTGCCCGAGCTGAACGTGCAGAACGGCGTGCTCAAGTCGCTGTCGTTCCTGTTCGAGTACATCGGGGAGATGGGCAAGGACTACATATACGCGGTGTGCCCGCTGTTGGAGGACGCGCTCATGGACAGGTAAGAGTGTACGCCGTAAGAATGCAGTGAGTTGCATAACGTAACTGTATCACCTTCGCCTAGCCGTCACCCGGACGTCAACCAGGCGGTACCGATACGCTTACGTTACGTTCATACGTATATACGTATTGACATCGCCTCGGCTACGGCTAGGCGAGCCGTAAACGCGCTGACGCCTGGTTGACAGCTCGCCGTAAGCGCGCAGATGCCTGGTTGACGGCTCGCCATAAGCGCGTTTATAGCGGTTCGGTTGTCTGTTAAGAGACGAGGCCATTACGTTACGATTCCCATTAATGTGTGTTGCAGTATGGAGTTGGAGAGCACACAAAGAATATTGAAAGGCTCGAGGTGATACGGTTAGGATCCCTTTTCGAGTTGATATGTTTATACTTTACTATAAAAAAGCATATTTACGTTCCAGAGACCTGGTGCACCGTCAGACGGCGTGCGCCGCCATCAAGCACATGGCGCTGGGCGTGTACGGGTTCGGGTGCGAGGACGCGCTAGTGCACCTGCTCAACCACGTGTGGCCCAACATCTTCGAGACCTCGCCGCATCTCGTGCAGGCCTTCATGGACGCGGTGGAGGGCATGCGCGTCGCGCTCGGACCCGTCAAGATACTACAGTACGCTCTGCAGGTAAATAAAGATAAAAGGGTCCCGAATAGTAAGAGCAAAGTAGTAAATGTAGGACCAGTGACCCACAGTGGAGCGAGGATGAAGGAGGGTAACACATTTGTATAACCTTTATGCGGACGTCTATGGGCGTCGGTAGTCATTAAAATGGTTCAGACTGCTGGTTTGTCCTCTTTTACCAGTTTTATACAACCTGTAGGTCGTGATCCCCGAGAGGTCGCGAAGTTTCTGTGGCGCGTCGCCAGAGAGCGAAAGAACTTCAGTATAAAAAAAAAACAAAGATTAAAAAAGATTGATTTATTAGGTAAGAGAATTTTAACAAAAAGATATAGGTACCTACCTCATAAACATTTGTGTGTTAATACGAACAAATTAACAAAAGATGAATATGATTGTGTAACACATTAGCATACACGTACATACATGACTTTTGTATCATGTACCTATGTATGTGTATACAAAAGGGATCGCGAAATATTTTTTCATACCATCATGAAAAAGGTTGAAAACACGTCTTATACTATAGGTAGGTTCTGAAGTGCAAAACTTTAGTGGCGTCGATACAGGAAATAAGACAATAAGCTCGTATCGTCAACATGTTACTTAGCACAGTAGCTACGCGTTAGCGTTATCGTGGCAACACTTTCCCGAGCTGCACAGCGTTTCAATATAGCTTTAACTTTTTATTTTATTCTGCAGTCCCTATGAACTTGCTTTTTTTGAACGAATCACCCCATGAATTGAAGATTCATTCTAATAGATGAAGAGGGAATAATAAATGTATAGAACATGTCGGTTGATGGTATTTGTATACTGTGGACGGTGGTAGTCACCCAATTGACGACGACCACTCGTTTGTCTGGATATTTTATGCCTATCTAGTCTTTAGTCCTAATCTTTAATCTTTAGTCTTAAGTCCTTAATAACTGACTGTTAATATTCACAGGGACTATTTCACCCGGCGAGGAAGGTTCGAGACGTGTACTGGAAGATATACAACACCCTGTACATCGGAGGACAGGACGCGCTCGTAGCGGGCTACCCACGGATACAAAACGATCCCAACAACCACTTCGTCAGATACGAGCTAGATTACTTGTTGTAGTACTACCACATGCCATTACAGAGACTAACGGTAGCCACACAGCAACAGACTGTGACATGTGTTGAAAGATAGCACATTCGCTCATAACTGAAAATCGTGTCTTTGAGCAAGCCTAAACGTGTACCAGTTTGTCGCTACGTGTGTTACCTTAATGGGTAAAATTGCAACTTTTATTTGCTGCATTACTGTACTATTCGATATTGTACCGTTTGATTTTGGGAGTCTTTCATCAAATAAATGTAAGTTAGGATTATTTGACAGTAAATATGATTTTTTCGTCTCTCTGTTATTGCCTCTTTCACATATAATTTGAACATTATATATTTAATTCATCATAAACTACCCTTACTTATGTAGAATTTATCAATTAAATAATAAACACAGCCTTTGTGGAGTCTGGTTGCATTTCTAAAAACGAGATATTTTAATTATTGTAATATGTATATCTATAGGCATGCCATCTTTATAGATCATCATATCTATAAAGATGACATGACATTATTTTATAAAATATTTTCAGGAAAGATTTTGTGATTATAAAGAGCCCCTTTACATGTGAAACAAATCGAGGAGGATCCTTTTTGTACAAAGTATAACACCAATAGGGCATATGCACGATTTTTTTATATTTTAAATTAATAATTGTATACATAAATATTAGTATAAAAATATAATATGATAAAAAATATTAGATATACGACATAATATATTTCAAATCAAAATTAAATTGAGAGTGTAAGTGCGTCGTTTCTTTCGCTGGTACTAAATACATCTCAAGACTTTAATCATGTCATCTTCCATATTCAGGAAAACGTAATTAACACATACTGCAGTAACACAATGTAATATTTCCAAATTATATAAAACTTATGCATATTCCTTATTGTTCGTACTTCAACAATTTAGTAATACGAAGCCAAGAATTTCAACGATGAGATATTTAATTCTTCTTTCTTCAACAGAACCTTAATGTAGTGTGGAAATAAAACATCTTTTGTTAAAATATTTTATTGCTGTTTTATTTGTTTAAGTAAATCGATTGATATCAATTAATATGAAACAATGAGCATAGAATTAGATTTCAACTAAAGAAGCTGTCTAAAGAGCTCTCTGCCGCCATTATTTAAACTTTTGCAGACAATTCAAATCCTCAAACATTGCCAGAATGAAGATGTTGTTGACAAGGGAAAGAATTTGTTAATGAAATATTGTTGAGGATTATTAATTTCATCTTTACAGTTCCTTTATGAGTAGACATAATAGAGGAAGGTAGGCAACGGAATAGATAACCTCCATCACCACCATCCAAATAGACCAGTGTTTCCATGGATCACTAGTGGTCTTTGGAAACTTCTCAAGTGGTACACGAGCCATGCCATTATCTCCAGATCAATAAATAAAAAAGTTATGCCGCGGACGCCGTAATGAAAAATTTGTCATAGGACCCTCAGAACTAAAAGGTTAAGAAGCACTGCTCTAGACTATTGGCCACCTGGATCCATAGGGTCATTCGGACACTAATTAACCGCATGGAACACCACCGTTAGCCACTTCACGCCGCCGGTCTTCTTCTTCTTCTATCGTGTCAATGGCACCATTTAAACTGACTATTTTCACTAAATATTTAAAATTATTAAAAATTAGATTTTGCCGGACCAGTAATTTATCACGGGAAGGCCAGCATCTGACACCTGCATGAGGTCGGCTTTAGTACAGGTGGTAGGGCATGTCCTGGTCTCGAGCTCCGCAGTCGCATTCCGACCTAGTGGCATAGCTCCACCTTACCAGGCTTGACCTGCAGCGGCCCACTCCTGTCCGAAGACGGTTGAGCGTGCGCCAGGTGGGCCACTGCAGCTCAGACCCTGGTGGACGGTTTTCCGCAGGCTGAATAAAGTCAGGAGGGACGGGGTAATTCGAGCTCCAGACGCTTCCTTTTTTTCTTTTGGATCTACTTTTAGGCTGCTAGTCGCCTGTATGAAGCTTTTAAGCGTGCTCTTTGCTGAGTGTGGCCGAACATAGAGTGCCTGACGTCGGTCTCCTGCGATAGGTTCTCTGACTCACAGGCTAATGGTCGGCGCACGTTTAGTGGGGCGATACCAGCGAGTGGGTAAAGGAGTTTGAGTGGTGTCGGTTTTAGGCAGCCCGTTATGATGCGGCAGCTCTCGTTAAGCGCAGTATCTACTTTCGCGTGTGCGATGCTACACTGGAGATGCATACTCACCAGCGGAGAAGGACATCGCAAGACCAGTTGTTCTAAGAACATGCGGGGCTGCTCCCCAACTGGATGTAGTGAGACGTCTGAGAAGGTTATTTCTAGTGCCTATCTTTTGTTTTATATTATGACGTGTGATCTGAATGTTAGGGTCTGTCCAAGGTGATTCCAAGGTAGCGAGGGTACGGGCAATGTTCGATGTCAACGTCTCCGGTGTACAAGTTATTCTCACTCGTATAAAAAAAATAGTGAGAATTACTTCAAACTCCGTTTGAATAAAATAGTTCGTGGAACATAGACAATAAAACACCCTTTTAATATCTCACTAATATATTAGCAGTACATCTGAAGCTATATTTTCGATATAATTAAGTGTAAACATATTTAACTAGGTAAGCATGTATAAATACAAAGGAACTAATTTAAATCTGACTAGATCTCTTTTTGATGATAAATATCAGGAAAACTTCCATAAATTCGTAACAAGTTGGTATTCTAGTCGGCAAAACATAAATAAAAGAAACATTTTTAATCTAAGGGCAAGTCTTTTAGGGGTTACATAATATGTTGAGTATCAGTATGGAATGTTTGAACTTTTGTGAGCATTTTTTAAAACTTTCGCTCATAGTTTTGTGCATACTTTTCTTCTTATTTATCTTTAATAACATACTTTAGCATCTTAATATTCTAATTAATATTAATAAGATATTTAAAAAACAAATAAATTAAACAAGGTCACAACAAAGACAATCTTATCTGAGATTGTTTTTTATCGGTTGCCAATAACCCAATATTTAAATGATTTTGTATAACACAGCAACAGCTGCAAGAGCTACCAATTATGATATTTTTACGGATACAAATCTAGCTGCAATATGTGTATAAAATAAAAAAGATTTTTTGGACAATAGCAGACTAGTTTAAGTTTTGAAAAAGTCTTTTAATAATTACAATATTTTAAGTTAAAATTTATAGGTATACTATACCTTATTTTATACTTAATATTGGAACTTAAGCTTCCTTGTTCTTTGTCGTCGGAAAAAAACTGTATTTATAAATTTGGAAAGAAATTTATATAAATATACTATAGAGACTAACAGAGGAATGTAATCTGCAAACACAATCTTACAGCAGATAAAATTCATGAAAATTCTGATATATACCTAATATATAATTGAAAAAATTTATGTTCTTCATTCATTAAGTTCATTCAGCGTGTTAATTAATATATCAAAGACGAATTCGAGATTCTTTGCTTTCTCTATGAATAATTGTATAATACAAATTATTTTTTAAGGTCTAAGACAATATACAATTAGGTATTTATTAAAATAAAAAAAACCATATAAATGTATCAATTTTATGTAGCCACTACTTTTATGTATTTATTACGGGGAGTGTTCCGAGGAATTGTTCGGATTAATACCCGCAGGTGAATTCCATTATAGGACTTCGCGAAGAAATTCCAAATTCCACCGTTACCACCTAGATCCTACGAAGTCCACTACTGTGCGCTATAAGCGCAATTTTATTTTATTAATTATATATTTAATAATTAGCTGCCCCCCTCGGTATTTCCGGACCGATACGACCTAAGGATTTTCTAGAAAAGAGCTTATTCTTTCCTCAAAGGTCAGCAACGCATCTCTTAGACCTCTGGTGTTACGGATAACTGTGGGCCTTAGCCTCGCCTTGCCTACTAAGCTATAAAAAAAACTAAAGTAATAACGTTTTTGAGAAAAAATCAGTTTAAAACATCACATTAAGTAGGCAGGCTTAAGTCCACTGATTTAAGAAAAAATCACAAATAAATAATACTTTACAAGAAAAATCACAAATAAATAATATTTTAACCTAAAGCTTTACTACAAACAGAAGCACTTTGATACATATTTTTATTACACTTATAACTTGTAAATACATGCTTTTCACAGCAATATAAATATGGAATACAAATATAAAATAATAATAAATAGATTATTATTTTTAGCCTGGTTTGTCCCACTGCTGGGCAAAGCCGTCTCTGCTCTCCTTCTACTTCTTTGGTAGGGCCAACCCTTAGGGAAGGACTCCAGCTCCTCTCGCCATCGTCGATCTACAGCGATGTCGTTGGCCATTCTAAGGGATCCATTGGGATGCGATTATATTATATTAAAAAGAATTTATATTGTTATAGTATGCAGTCGAGTGGAATCTTCATGAATCTAGACAACAGTTAATGATAGTTTACATGGAAGACAACTAGAGAGAAAAAAGAACAAATAGAGTGAACATATAGATATATAACTTATAGATGAAGTATATGTAATACTAAGCATTTAATGAGGAGTACACTCATATTATTGAAAAATATTGACAGATTCTGATGATTATCTATGGTACAGTTATACAAAACTGTTTTTATAACATTACTACATTGTTTGTAAAAAGAAAATGTTATAGAATGAATAGATTCTGAATTATTTCACCAGTTCCGCACAATGCTTTAAAGTTATAGATTGCGCAATGTGCGCAACCAGAGATACAGTCCTTCCTTTCTTCTTTCTCACAACTGTCATCGAAACACCCCGAACCGATGATCGATATCCAGTACCTTAACTAGACACTAACGCGTTTTGCTGCAAGCTTCTAAAATTGAGCTCTTGAAAAATGATTTATGGTCCTGGCAGGCACAGCTCCATTCATTATAGCGACTGGGGCGATCGAGGAAAATGATCTCGATCTAGTGCTTGATCTTGATTCACCCGGGTGCACCCCGAAGCTGGAGTATACCTGATCCCTAAGACCTAGGAGGTGCCGCGGACTGTGAAGTACGCGAGCGAAGCGCCGAGCGCGCATTGCCAGGCGACGCCGGGCTCGTGCGCGCGCGTCACGCCCAGCCGCCGCACCAGCGCGCCATCCGCTCGCACCGCCCATACGCCGCCGCACATGCCCGATATGTGCTTCAGCGTCTGATCGCCGTCTGATCAATAGTCAAATTATATGTTTATTATAGTTTAGCCAAAAATTAATAATTATTTGTTATAGGAGTCTCGTAAGCTATGATAACATTATGATACAAAGAAATAGATTTTTCATCGTAATGATATTAGTAGGTATAATTATATTGTTTTCGTATTCGAATATCATTCACTATATAAGATTAATGTAACTGAATATATCGCGGTCCTATAAGCTTTTTAGTTTCATACCTTGTCATATGAGGAAGAATTTTTATTACCTGTTAAATATTTCCATTGCCGTCCCTCCTGTTGTTCTTTTGAGACTTCTGTCCTGACGGCCACATTTCCATTGGTCAACAATATCCAAGCTGCGTTCATCGTTAGAGTTACTGATTTCGCTCCAACACTGGATGTCTTGTGAGTGAAGGCGATCGGAAACTTGGGAGCTTCGATTATTTTCCAGATGGAACCGCCGGGGTTCTCTTGTGATACGCCCTCTCTATAGTAGATCTCCCCTTTACGCCCGACAGCCCATATCACGTGATTGCACGTGCTTATTGCGACTAGAGGGTGCGGACTGTTCACATGCTCCCAATGGATTCCCTGAAATATACATTAGTGAATAAAAACATTATAACAGAATTTATATCTACGTTGTTTATTAATTGTTGAAATTGGACCCTTTTCAATGAACGCCTCTCGGTCGAAATTAACTTAATCTAGTTGATGAGCGATAAACATTTGATTCTACCCTCAATAGTAATGATTTATGCATAAGTATTGGGTTATATCTTATTACTTACAGCAGGTGACGTGGCAGTGACTCCTGTCCTGTAGATAGCATCTCCAGCCAGCGTGACTGCCCACACACACGTTTCCTTCTCACCTGCCTAAAAATTAACGACACAAGTCGTGATTATCGGCAAGCATATACGTGTTAAATACTAAGGCTATATGTATAAACTAGCTGTGCCCCGCGGTTTCACCCGCGTTCATTTTCGAAAAAATCCATATAAACTTCAAACCCCATGACACCCCCTTAGGGATTGAATTTCTAAAAATCCTTTCTTAGCGGATGCCTACGTCGCAACATCTACCTGGATGCCAAATTTCAGCTTGATCCGTCCAGTGGCTATGTCACATTTGAGTTTTATAGGTATATATAGATAGATAGGACTGAAAACATTACT
>LUGF01032778.1:248053-261812 GCA_001625245.1 Calycopis cecrops | reverse complement strand
AATATTTATCTTCAAAGAACATTACATTTTAAATCGTCGGTAAAGCAGTCGTCGCCACGTTGGTCAAACAGTCGCCGGTCCAACAACGAATGTGGCCAATACGCGTGAATTTAATGTTTCGCAATGTTTGATTAATTGATTAATTGCATTAGTGAAGATAAAGCAGTGTATGCAACTGCATATAACACAGGTATTAAAACACTCGTGAGGTACTATTTTGAAACTCGCTTCGCTCGTTTCAAAAATTCACACTCGTGTTTTAATACCCTTCTTTATATGACAGTTGCATAAACTACTATAATACCACTTTATAGTGGTGTGGGTGTAAAGTATTTTTTATGTATATAATATAAGAAATAAACAGACTGCAAGCTTTGCTGGCATCCCTAAAACATCTTACTATAGTTTTATCTCAATCTATTCATTGATCTCTAAATATCTGTTCATTGAGCTCTGCATGCAACGTAATATGGAGTTAGTGATTATCAACATTTAGATTTACATACCGGATCTCCAACTAATGACATTTTTTCAGCAGCTCTTATATTTTTTTCTAGTATACTGAGCAGCCTAACTAATCTGTCAGAAGGAATTGCTTCCATTGCACCCAAAGTCTTAAGTTTGGCCGCTTCTGAACATAGCTCTTGGAGCTGGTAGCGAGGCAACAGTAAATCTTGTGGTATATCAGCACCTTCTATAAAAAATTGAGAAAATTATTGATTACATGACTATCGGTTTTTTTTAATATTTAATTTTATAGAAAAGACAAAACATGAAAATTAATTCTATAGTACAATAAAAGTAATTCTGGAGTAATTTCTTGTTACTCAAAGAATATTTAAAATCATCAGACAGTCATTAAAGCAAACTTAAGGAACTTGGGAAAAAGTTCTAGTTGCCACCTAATAAAACATTTGATATTTCTCTCATAGAGTTATATTAGAAACTTTGCTATTTATATATGTAGTAAATACTTGCCCATTTCATCAGTCACTAGAATATCATCATCAACAGTTTCAAACACAGATTCAATCAATTTATTAAAGCGTTGATACGTGTTTGTTTCCATGAGTTCATCCACTGATAACATTTCCAGCACAGGAACCAACCTTCTTTCTACTTTCCGAAGTTTGGGTCGAACTAGAAAAGAATATCGTACCCCATTGTTAAAACGCCATAAATTATTAAACATTTTTTTTTATGAAAGCTTTATGTAAATTATTTAAAAAATATAAGCAAAAAATAAATAATTCAGCATTAAAAGTAAAATATTTAATTGCTGTTTGTTTAATTGTTAAACCAATCCTGAAATAAACATTCAATATTTACCTATAGAAGCTTCTGCCTCCTCTTTTTTGCTGGCTTCCTCATGTTTTCTTTTAACAGCCTCCCAGTTTTTCTCTCTAGCTATATCTATTGCTTCTTTTTCTTTATCTACTGTAGCAGTGCGTACATTAGACTTAGTTTTAAGAGGTAAATTGTCGTCCGAATCTGATTCCATTGCACTATTTTTCCGCATTCTGTCTTCGTTTGGAAACTCGTGTTTCTTTAACAAGTTCTCCTATTTAGATAAATTATTAAGTATAACACATTAAAAAACTTCATTAGGGCCATGGCACCATTATTTTTTAACATTATTTAATATTTTCCATACTTATGTAAAAAATATTTTTTTAAATTAACATGTAAATTGCATTGTTTCATGATGTTGTTGTTGTTAAAGAAATTTTATATTATATTTATATAGTAGCAAATCGAATTTTTCAAACTAATTTTAATTAAAAACCAATAAAAAAATATTTGTATTGTATTTACAAGTATGCTACTTAGGTTAGCAGTGAGAAAATAATGAAAATCACTTACAGAGAGACGACCAATTTTTACTACTGGATATTTATTATTCATAACTTGTGTGCCTTTGCTCGGGTCCTGTTTGTCTTGTGCAGTATTTTGGGTAGGCGGGGCGTATGGAGCGCCCATTGACGGTTGAGGCACTTGTGGCTCCTGGCGTAGAGGTGAGGGCGCTATACTCGCTTGTGCTGGGGATTGTGAAGTCACTGCGCTACCACCTATAATACAACCACATTATGTAGATACGCGATCATTTTATTCTGGCTAAATCGTCAAGATTTTTTAAAATAAATATTACTTTTGAAAAATAATTTATATGTCAAACATTACTTCTGTAAAACACAATATCTAAATCATATTCATATACATCATATCACAAAAAAAATATATTGCAAACAACTAATAATTTATTAAAATACTTTACCTTGTTCTAAGGATTTGTCATGTGGCTTCATGTGTATCCTCTGCTGCTCACGTACATTTCCTGGTGACATTGACAAAGGATCTTTCTCCTCACTAATACTCGAACCAAAATTTCTATTCTCTTGAACTAAGCTGTTATAAAACCCTCCGTTTTGTGGATTGGAAGTATTTGAGATAGGACTTGTATAAATGTTTGCTTGATTTGAGTTGTTCCATGGAGGTGAAACATGGTTTTGGGCAGTGATATTGACTGGATTTCCTGGTCGTGCCTGTGAAGGGGGTGAACCCATATTCACATGTGGTGATGACTGACAAGGTGGAGCTAACAATTGTTGGTTGGGAATGGTTGCCGAAGGTATGGATGCTCCGTGTGATGTGGGACTAACAGTGTTATGTGATGCATAATTGTATGTGTTTGTTGGTGACATTCCATTAAACTTAGATGAATTTATATGATTTCCCCAATGATTCCTCTGTTGTTGGTCAAATATATTAGGATTAACATGTAAAATTGCTTTTAATAGTTCTGGTGTTGCATGCTGAGGAGCTGGACTGACTGCACTTTGTACACTTTCATCTTTGAGGTCTCTGAAATACATATTTATAAAATAAAAAGTATCATTTACCTGCCATATAATCCAGTTATATTTTTTAATAAAAAGTTTTTTGCTTAGTAAGCAACTGCTGATGCAGTTTATTTTGAAATTTATTTATATAAGAAAATAAAAAAAAATATATATATATATTATTTATCTACAATATAAGAATCTGACAACATACAAGGCATGCTCTTTAAGTTATGTCGTTTGCAAATTTAGGGCTCATTGAATTTAGAACCATTTAAGCTATACCAGCTCTACTGCACTCGACTGTTTGGTTGGCGCAGTGTGAGCGTTAGCAATCGTATCTGACCCAACCATCAGCAGATTCAAAAGTCACTAGTCGGCGGGGGCTCTTATAAATAATTAATTCCAATAACGTTCGACGTTTAATGTCGTTTTCCGGTCATACTAATGGAAAAAGCAAAGAACTATTTATAATTTTGGGTTTCACGTTTCCCGTTAGTATGATCGGGCCATATGGACATTTTTGATCCGGTAATCGTTTACAACCATAGATCAGGTTTTGCGCCTCAGCAAATATTGAAGGACTTCTGTACTTATGTAATATGGAAATCCTGTGTATGTGAAATATTGAGCGGCGGTATCTAAAATTCCAACACGCACAAACCTAACTAACTAAGACTTAGTTACAGAATTTATGAAAAGGCGTCTAAAAAGCGTCTTCGTCGAAGAATATATTGTTGTTTTGAGAAAACTAATAAGTAAAAACTATCATGAAATCTGTCGTGAAATTCAGTTATATAGCTATTTCAGCACGCCAACTTATAAGATTCACCACGAAACAATTAGCGCAAGAAAACTGGTTTCTCTCTCCATTCCGTATTTGTTACATTAATTTAGTCGAGGAAAATCCAACAATGTATAAGACATTACCAGAGGTGATATATCTTAGTTTTCCATCCATTCCTTCTTTCCATCCAGGACCGTCTAGGTCTTCCAAATTGAGCCATACCGACAAAATAGTTTTGTTTGTGACGCACGTCCAAGCATATGGTGACACGTCATTACCAAAATAAAGCCAAACAAACCTGATCCTCCTGCATAATGGCCATGCAAGCTTACACACTGGTGGGCAAACATCGGGAGTATTTGAAGTAGCAAATGTTCTGGAGCATCCTCTTTTTACAGAGGTTTAGAATTTCGAAACGAAATATAGTTCCGACTTAAACCCTAAAATTGTTTTACTGTTCCCAAAATGAAGACTTTTTGTGGTCGTCAATTGTCTTATTTGTGTCAATGTGTGAAAGAGGAGTTACCGCCTGCCCACAGCTAACCTCGGTGTGAATTGCGACGCGGCGAATACATAAGCTAGAGAATGTATCCGCCATGCCACAGCTTGCCGCTCTGCAATTCGCACTGCTGTTAGCTGTGGCATGGCGGATACTTTCTCTAGCTTTTGTTTTCGCCGCTCAGCGCTTGCCTCGCCGCTTACCGCTTGCCTCGCCGCTCGCCGCGCCGCAATTCGCACCGCTGTTAGCTGTGGCATGGCGGTTAAACCTTTCAAATTGACAAATCTAGCCCTACTACAGAGTGGAAATAAGTGTTTTGAAATATTGCATGAGTATTTATATAGTGTATGTGTTGTTGTCAGTGATTATTTTTTGCAAAACAACAAAACTTAAAATGCATGCCACATAGGAATTAACTGAAGATAAATTGCAATTTGTACTTGTTTTTGGATTCATTAATTTTACTTATTATTTTCACTGTCTAACTTACAGTTTTACATTGTAGTTAGGTAATTTGGTCATAAATGCAAACATAACAAATATAGACTTTGTTTAGTTTTTAACTCTACAACATCCATGTTATAGTTTAGGTGCTGTGTAAGTGCAAATTTTAGAAAGTTTTTTAGCTGTAAAAATCCCTTTTTACAGCTAAAAAACTTTCTAAAATTCTAAAAAAAATATTATGTGACGATGAATTTTTATTATGGTTTTTGTCTATGGTAATTGTTTGAAATCCTTTTTCACATGCTCTATATATTATGACATAAACGTAAATTTTTTTGAACTTGAAATAGTGAAGGATAGAAATGTTGGTCGAATGGGAAACAGAAAAAGTCTAGCTAAATTGTGGGAAGCAAAATAGCTCTTTTTAAAACAGGACATTTTCAATTTGCATTTTCAGCAAATTTAAATTTGAATAAAAAATAGTAAAGACAATCCCTATCCTATACAAAGGAGTCTAAAATAAAAAAAAATAGAGACTGATTGGTTTTTCCTGTATTGAATCCTGCTGTATATGAATTTGTGGTCACAACACTTAATGGTGATGGTATTTACTATCATACATAGACTACTTATTGCTAAATTATTACATGTATAAATTATTTAATTAATCTACTTACATATGTTGTACTGAAGTTTGCATTAATGACTGTAGTAATAATGTAACCAAGTTGTCATCCCGAGTTGCTAGCAGTATAGCTGCTTCTTCAGCGACTCTAGGGTGAAACAATTGCGACTTGTTGTTCAAAGTAGATGGCAAAGGTGTTGGTAATGGAAGCACTGGTAACACTGAAATCAAATTATTAGATAAAGTTGAATGTTTTTTATATTTTTTTATAGTATAGGGGGCAAACAGGTGGTGAAAATCTTTAGATATAGAATAATACTCTCTATTTATACTTTGCAATGGAGAATGTTACTAGGTATGGCAAATCGCTTGAAATTTTGTCCCAGTAAGGCCCGTAAGTAAATAAATGTACTACTTTTTATTTCATTCAAAAATTCATAGTAGTTTTGATTTTACAGGCATTCAAACTTTCGAAAAATGTTGACTTTCGCTAACGGTCATGGACCGCCTGTGACGTCACACTACAACGCGGTCAGGGCGCTCGCAGTCGCTCGTTCATAATACTTACTTCTTACGATGATATCTCAAAAACTATTCATCTGATTGATATAGTGTAAAGGGCAATTTTAATTTGCATTAAATGCCTAAGCTACCTAACATATTCATTTGGATAAGGATTAATACTGAACTAAAGAAAATTGCTTGGAAAATAACGTAATGTTTTAATTAAAAATTTGAGCATAAAAGTGACTATTGTAAGTAAACAATAAGAGATAGAGATATGTTATTTTGAACTTTTTTGTAGCATTTTTATAGATTTTGAATTCGCTAGTACATTAGTCAACTATATCTTTGCTAGTTTACGCGGCGTTTGCGTGGAAAGCTCCCAGTTGGCGAGATTTTTGGCGACCTCTTCAACATTTAACGCCGTATTTCTGCTAATTTACATAAAAGCATAGTAATTTATATGCCTAAACGTTCCTCAAAAATCATTCCTTCTATTGTTGAAAACAGTATAAAAATCCGTTGAGTAGTTTTTGAGTTTATCGCGTTCAAACAGACAGAAAGACGCAGCCGAACGACTTATTTTTATAAAATGTATAAGATTACTTTTTATAAACGTCTTTTATTATAAATGTTTTCAGCTTCCTGCATTTTCGAAGCTGTTATACATCCGTAGAGTATCTCAAATCACAAATTTTAATCCGATTGAGCTATTGTACCCTCGTTTATTTGAAGACGTCTTGATTCCGTCATTTCGTTCTTACAAACTGTTATCACACTTTCATTATAGTATGTTTACAGCTGCCTCTACTAGCGGCGCAATATTCGTAAGTTATGTTCAAACTTCTTGCTCTTTCATTGCATACCAACCGGCAATGATACTCTATAGCACCTCACGGGGTGTGAACACCAGAATGCGAACAGTGCAGAATCACACCTGAGCCCTGAAGGGCTCGGGTGTGATTCTGCACTTTACCATACATACATCACCGACTCTTTTTATTTAACACAAATCTTGGATATTATATTTAGTAAGAGGTGCGATACGCTGCACGCATGCATGTAGCCGAATGGAGAATGTTACTAGGTATGCCAAATCGCTTGAAAGTTTGTCCCAATAAGGCCCTTATGTAAATAAATATACTACTTTTTGTTTCATTTTGATGTTTTTGTTGTTTTGATTTTAGAGGCACGAGTATTTTCTTTGTGATTCGAAGTTTCGAAAAATGTCGAGTCCCGCTAACGGTCACGTGACCGCCGCGCCTGTCACGTGTTACCCCAACAGGCCGCGTGCCGCGCGAACCCTGCCCGCCGTTTAGTATCAAATACTAGCGCAGCGATTATAGTACTTGTAGAGTATTTTGTTACTTTCATCCACGCATTAAATTAATAGTGTAGTAAGTAAACATTATTCGATTAAAATGGATGAAGGATTTGAAAAAGGACAATCGGATAATCTACCATAAATAGGCGAATTGATAGTTGTATTAGTACATTTCGGCAAAACACATGATTTTCTACCCTTGGGATTGGACATTTTAAAAGTAGCTAAGTACCTACTACCAAAGCGTAAAACATCACGGGCGCGCGACCGCGATCGAACTGAGGTTTATTCAGTATTGGTACAACGAATGAAGTCATGGGCAGCCCGCGTCGCGCGATACAATAGCTCAATCGGATTAAAATTCGTGATTTGAGATACTCCACGGATGTATAACAGCTTCGAAAATGCAGGAAGCTGAAAAAAATTATAATAAAAGACGTTTATAATAAGTAATTTTATACATATTGTAAAAATAAATCGCCCGGCTGCGTCTTTCTGTTTGTTTGAACGCGATAGACTCAAAAACTACTAAACAGATTTTTATACGGTTTTCAACAATAGAAGGAATGATTTTTGAGAAACGTTTAGGCATATAAATTACTATGCTTTTATGTAAATTAGCAGAAATACGGCGTTAAACGTTGAAGAGGTCGCCAAAAATCTCGCCAACTGGGAGCTTTCCACGCAAACGCCGCGTAAACTAGCAAAGATATAGTTGACTAATGTACTAGCGAATTCAAAATCTATAAAAATGCTACAAAAAAGTTTAAAATAACATATCTCTATCTCTTATAGTTTACTTACAATAGCCACTTTTATGCTCGAATTTTTAATTAAAATATTACGTTATTTTCAAAGCAATTTTCTTTAGTTCAGTATTAATCCTTATCCAAATGAATATGTTAATTAGCTTAGGCATTTAATGCAAATTAAAATTGCCCTGTACACTATATCAATCAGATGAATAGTTTTTGAGATATCATCGTAAGAAGTAAGTATTATGAACGAGCGACTGCGAGCGACCGGACCGCGTTGTAGTGTGACGTCACATCGTCACGGGCAGCCCGCGTCGCGCGGTACAACTTGTTTTACTTATAAATCGGAAACTAATTAAGGTATCGAAATAATTTTTTCACTAGTATTTTTTATTTTTGACAAAGAATATGGAGAGCTATTTATCAAAAATAGGTAACATTCTCCATTATTAGAAATTTATTATTCTAAGAAAAGTATTGTGTACACACAGGTTAATTGTTTATACCTTCTGTGGTACCTCCTTAACTATTTTAATGGTCTTTAAAATGAGGAATTAGTTATATACAGACTTGTATTTGTACTGTAATTATGTATGGGCATTGAGGGTTTAGTTACACTATAATCATTATAATCATATTGTAATAATAAAAGTATACTTTTTATGTGTTATTTATACATATAAGTTGAGAGGAAAGCTGTAAACATAGGAACAATTTGTTTACTTTTTAATTATTTTGTGTATTTATCATGAATAAAGATTATTTAAGGCTACTGAAATAGGTTTTTGAAAATTCTATTCCGAAAGGAGCAAGAGGAGAGTTTAATTAGTTTAATCAAAATAAAGGAGTAAGATTATTAAGATAAAAATGTAAAATTTATATAATAATTTATTAAATATACATATAATTTTATCTACTGCCAAAAAAAACTAAATCATGACTACAGAGGATTTCCATAAGACCTGTATTGGAATGATTGAATGGAAATCCTTTATCTAGTCGAGTAAAATGGCAGTTCAAAACTGTATGAAATTCCTGACGTTCAAAACTGTATGAAATTCCTGAGTTATTTTCAGTATTGTTATTAATAGGAGTTCAGTACTTGTGTACAGTGAACAAGTGCTAGTATAGCATAAAACAAATTAGATTAAATAGTAAGCTAAAAGTGACACATTAATTAAATAGACACGTTGATGTCTTTATATTTCATACAGAATTTTGACAATAACATTTTCGAATGTCACTGGGATTGAAATCAAAACAAAAAGAATGCTGAATGTTTCTTACATACATGTGGAGTTTGGTAACCAATAACAAGATGGTAGTTTACAACCTCTAAAGTTTTCACAAAAAAAACCTGTTAAAATAACATAAGCTCTACTTGAGAATGGTGGTGTCATTAGAAAGTGTTTATTTATGTATGGGTGTTATTGTAAACTTTATATCTCGGGACTTAATTGATATGAAGAAGGGAGTTGTAAAGAGATTACATAGTATACAAATGTCTCCTAACAACTAAACTTAGAAGAGTTATTAGTGTTAAGTTTAAATAGCATAATGCCACCATATAGTTGTAAATCAATATGTATTTGGTACTAGATGTTAGCATAGTATGACCAATGAATGGATCAGAAAGTGATGAGTGAGTTAGATTACAATTTACTGGAAAACATAGTAAATGTAGTGTAATTTCATGAAATTCGAACTTAATTACTCAATTTGATAGTTTGTTATATAGTTATAAATAATTTTATTTAATAGTTCACTTAGTTTCAGCAGATAGCATTATTCAAATAAATGAAAATTTACTTTCGCTATTGCTATATTATAATATAATATAAAGTCAATTTTCAAATTACATGCAAAGGGGCCGTATTAGAATATGACTGCACAGATTTCAACTTTCTGTAAGTGGAGTCTGGACCTAACCTATAACCACTCAAAAAAAAAAATTCACAAATGCACTTTACAGTAACAATTTTTATCCTTCAAATAACTAGACGTCTTTTACTGGTAAGTATTAGTATTTTTTAAACTTTACAATACTTAACACTAGAAAGATGGAGAGGGGTCATTTAGCCCATTTTGAAGTTTAGTGTTGTATAATTTTTAAGTATGCATTCATGTGTTTTATCCTCTCGTGACTTTTATTGAAATCGATTAAATATTTGTATAGCAATAAGTTTATTATGACTCTATGCTTCAGTAATCATAATATATTGAATGAACATAGTGTTCATTCAATATAGTGTCTACAAAGACGGCCAGGGATCTTTTGACCCATGAGGCATTTGTTGGAATAAATTATCTAATAGGCTATTTGACACTATCAAAAATATACTACGAATTATAGTCATCATAAGACAATAATAAACCAAAAAATGCATATTTATTGTAAAATTTGCGAAATAAAGAAGCAATTATTTGTCAACATCAAAAACATTTTGTGATCGGTTGAAACTCAGATGACGTCACCGGCAAGTAAAGTCTAGTCGAAGCCACTTTATTTACTTGCGTTTCACATCAATCTAATCATATTGTGCATATCATATTAGCTTTAACATTATTTTTTGTTGTTAATACTGCTTATTTTCTGGAAATATTTATGTAACGTGTTTAACAAGTCATAAAGTATGAAATAAAAAAAAAAAACAAAAAATTGACAAATACCCTATTATAGGTATATCATAATATTTATATCATTCTTATACCGATAATATACTAATAGATAATATTAAATTATATTAAAAATAAATTAAATAAATAATATACAATATACTTAATACAATACATGAACATGCATTGTAAATACCTTGTTCCCTCTTTATTACATTAAAATATTGTTTTTTATATTTAGGGTCAAATGAGCCCTTGCCATCTTTCTACGTAAGCTACTTTTCACGTCATTCTAGCGTTAACCCGTAACAACAAAAATCAGGGGTATCAAATTAATATGCAATTAAAATGTAGCAATTTTCAATGATCTATAAAATGTAGACAAGGAGTAAATGAAGCAAAGCTGATAAAACTCTTGATCCTAAACTGCTTAAACCCAGGCAAATTATGGGTCTCCCAACCCCCAACAGCAGGTTATTATTAGTATTAATTTAACATGTTTATTTATGTAAATAAAAAAAACAGGAAAAATACTGCTAAAATCTTTTTAATTAAACACTTGTTTAACTAAAACCCAAATTTTATGTAGATGTTTCATTATGCCAAGCATGAACAAATATTAATATTCTATCATGTGAAATAATAAATGATATTTGACATTGAATATAATTTAAATAATACTTTTTAAAAATTTTATTACATAAAAAAATATTTTTAATACATGATTAATGTTGTGTAAAATATATCAGATGTTACATTTAATAATTGAAGCACATTTAGTTGATTTTGTGAATAGACTTGGTAAACATTACATATTTAATAATAAAAACTTTACTTACAATCAGTCAAGCTAGCTACTCCTGCTAATGTAGTTATAGGGACACTTGGTATATCCCTTTCATTCATCTTGAATACAGTTCAAATTATTTTCTCAGGTTTACTAATGCTGTCCTAAAATTTAAAAAGAAAGTCTTTGGTGTGGCAATGTAACATACACCAATAAAAGTTGTTTGCGTAGTCGTGGTTTCCATAATTATAATTCCCATATACGAGGCACTTTTCACATAGAACTTCACATAAACGCGTTATATGTTTATCACTATTTATAACGAAAATATTGTAGTAATAAATTCTAAGATTGTTGTGAAAATAGGGCAGCCGTCAATTTGATGCTTTGTTGTGCGTTGTGCATCAAAACGAAGGTCAGCGCATCTGTACGACACTCCCAGTAAAACGAAGGAAAAGTAGTTGAAGCATTTGTTGGTAGTGTTATAACTTAATTTATTTATAAATACTCACTGAAACATTATGATAACTATTTTTATCGTGAACAAATAGATACAATCCTAACATTTAGACAATCAAGGAAATGTAATTTGGTATTGCCAGAATTCTTTAATTTGCCCCTATAACCAATTCACAGATTATATAACCCAAGAAGATAATACTACAAAATTAAACATAATTATTATTATTATTTTAAAGTCATTTTTAAAGATAAAGATTTGAAAATGTACAATGAAAATTGTTGTTAGTAATCAATATTTTTTAAGATACATTGTTTCCAAGTCATAGCAATATAGGGAAGTGAGGGAACAAACTTCTAGACTACCACGCTAACTAGTGGCTGAAATGTGAACCTTGTGCTAGCAAATTTTCTTCCAATTTTTGCCTCTAGAAAATTTTAGTATGAAATAGTAGTATATGATCTTATTATGTAATATATCAACATGTCATTGCCATTCTGTTTCGTTAGCATTTAATTCCTAAAATTATCACTAGGGCGTGTTTAATTTGGCGAAAGTGCTGCTTCTATATTTCATTCACGATCCCTTTATACAAAGGTAACATCTTGGAGGCTGGAAAGGTATAATAGATAAATGTTAACGAAAACTATTTAGAACTATTTAGAAAACTATTTAAAACAAAAGGAATATTAATAATAAATATTTTAACGGTAAAAAGCAAATAAATGCTATGTAAATCCTAAAGGTTAATGGTTTAAAATAAGTAATAAACAATGAGAACCTTTACATATTTAATAAAAAGCTTCTTCAATTTTTTTTAATAAGGTATGGGGGCAAACAAGTAGTAAGAGCCATTTTCATGACTACCGACGCGCACAGACATCCGCATAGAGAGTATACAGTTGCGCTACTCTTCTTTCTCCTCCCACTTTCATAGGCCATCGGCTACTTACCATAGCTAACTAGTCACTCCCGAGTCCAGTTAAGGCTCCACTACACTACTCGCTTCAATGCTTCGTCCAATAGCTCCCCGAAGTAGCCCGAAGTTAAAGTGCGTGCCCACACACTTGGACAATCTTGCAAAGAACCCAGTTGCTCTAAGTCCTCACAGCGACATGGATGTTCAAGTGGCGGCTGCCGTTGCAAAGTGCACAAAAATCGACAACAAAGTAAAGTTGTACGAAGTTCCTATCCACACTTTTGTATTCACCTAGCTTCGGTCAACTTCGCAAGTGTAGTTGACGCTTTACTTTTCATTGGATACGCAACATAGATAATGTTGCCAGTAGGTTATCACTCATAATTTAGGGTAATTAAGAAGAATAGAATAATTATGCTCACTTATAAAGTTTTCTTACTTGAATGTATTAATTTTTACTAATAAATATAGCAAAATGTTCCATAAATTACTTTTGAGTGAAACGTATTAGTACTTTAATCAAGAAATTTAAAATAATCTAATTAGTTATGATGGATGACTCTACCCAAAGTTACCTAAGTGTACACGAAACGAAGAGGCAGCACTTTCGCCGAATGTAGTGAGTCCTAGTGATAATCTTAGGAATTAAGTATTATCAAAATACAATGACAAGTACATTTTGATATATTATGTCATATCATACGTTTATCGAGTACCATTAAAATATAGTGAATTTGCTAGCACAAGGTTCACATTTCAGTTACTAGTTAGCGTGGTAGTCTAGAAGTTTGTTCCCTATATTGCTATGACTTGGAAACAATGTATCTTAAAAAATATTGATTACTAACAACAATCTTCATTGTACATTTTCAAATCTTTATCTTTTAAAATGACTTTAAAATAAAATAATTATGTTTAATTTTGTAGTATTATCTTCTTGGGTTATATAATCTGTGAAATGGTTATAGGGGCAAATTAAAGAATTCTGGCAATACCAAATTACATTTCCTTGATTGTCTAAATGTTAGGATTGTACCTATTTGTTCACACAAAAAAAATAGTTATCTTAATGTTTCAGTGAGTATTTATAATGGGCGACTGAAGCGAGCTTATACTACCCCACTGCCAGTACATTTTTGTGGTACACTTTACGCAAAAACTAACAATAAAATACGACCTTTAGGTTTGGACTTTAGCAT
>LUGF01032778.1:212686-231747 GCA_001625245.1 Calycopis cecrops | reverse complement strand
GGTGGACAAGCGCCCTATAGGTATATGCATTGTCTCCTTCATAATTTTCTTTAGATTATAGTAGGTAAGGCAGTCTTTTGCAAAACGAAGTAAGATAGCTTTTGTAAAGCTTCAACAAATATACGTCATTTTCTTAGTTTTGTAGACATGCAGAATTATTGGCTGAATAATCTTGTGTATAATATGGATTATATTATAGACGACACGACACAAGTGCGGGGCTAGACAGAGGGCTTTTTAAATTTTTTCAAAATACATAGATATACAGAGTTATTTTTTGGTCACCGGCCAAATTTTAAAATAAGGAAGTAGACATCATTCCAAGAGTGTTTTTTAAATTTTATCGTCTGATTGCAATATTTTATTAAATAAAAATCGATTTGAAAGGGTCCTTAAAAATACATCGAATTGTTGTTCTTACACGAAACGTGTCGACTTCAAGGTCAGTGACGTCGGCCTACCGAGAGTCGCGAGTGTAATGCACGTGGTGACCAAGAAATATATTTTACAACATGGGACAAAGTAATTGTACCTAATTATTTTTTTAATATTCTTTATTTCATAAATCGAATGTATTATTGATTCTGAACCAAACCTGAAAATTTGGCTGGTGACCAAAAAATAACCCTGTATTTAAATAATATATGTGTGTGTGTATATATATACACACACATTTAAACTCAAAAACATTTACTTCAGACTCTATGGTACATAATATTAAAAACTCAATTTATAGTTAACGAAATGGTATTTCAACTTATCCATAAACTTTTCTTTTCTGATATACATTTGCTGTAGCTCCTCGGGTAATTAATTCATTTACTAGCTTTGGAATCAAATATTCTATTCTCCGCGTGCGGTAAACATTGTTCGCGCTTGGAACGCAATATTTATTTTTGTACTTATTAGTTCTTAAATTGGTTGGTTGTGATTTTTCTACTAAGCTATCTGGATTATTAATTTCTGTTAGAATAGAGTGTTTAACCTTGTCGAAGACATTCATAAGTCCACAATATTTGAAAATTTTATCCGTATTTTCCTTACATTTTTCTTTGACATGTTTGGGCATTATTATTTTGAGTATTCCGATTTAAAACCTGTGAATGTCCTCGATAACCTGAGACTGTCCGACACAGAAGACCTGTAAGTACGCCCATAGCTGCTTAACCCGTAGGTGATGACAGATTCAGCTAGGGACAGATATAAAAGTCTCAGAATTGTATAAGGCAGTTTATATTTCAAAACTTTCATTCTGCTCATTAAAGATCTCAGTTTAGAGCACACATGATCTTTATGACTTCCTCAGCTGAGTCTGTCGTCTGAATTTAGTATGCCTACCTAGACAAGGTCGCAGAATATCTATCTAATATATAAAATTCTCGTGTCACAGTTTTCGTTGCCATACTCCTCCGAAACGACTTGACCGATTCTCATGAAATTTTGTGAGCATATTTAGTAGGTCTGAGAATCGGCCAACATCTATTTTTCATCCCGATATTCCCACGGGATCGAAAGTTACGCGGGTGAAACCGCGGGGCGCAGCTAGTTTACTATATAAATTGTAAGTACACATTTATTTGATTGGCGGCAAACAACAAGTTGGACAAGTTGGAACCAATACCCTTAGACATTTACCTACCTAGTATGTACATTACTAATATGTTAACTAGATGCTTGATGATGATCTTCTATTCTCATTTTAGTGGCCTGGACTCATAACATAAGAGGCCTGCAACGCGTCAGCACACCCAGCATGCATGTTGAATGGCTGAGAGATTTCACTGTCATACTGATACGATTCAATGCTTAGATAAAGAATAGCCATAAATTGCAGCCTCTATCAAAACAATATATTGATAAACTAGCTTCCGCTCGCAACTTTGTCCGTGTGTATTTCGGACTTCGAAAATCGAGTTATTATAAGTATATATAAAGTTTATAAAGTTTTCTCTTGAATCACTTTATCTATTTAAAAAAACCCATCAAAATCTGTTCCGTAATGTTAAGATCCAAGCATACAGACACACAGACGGCGCGGCGGAAAGCGACTTTGTTTTAAACTATGTAGTGATGTAGTGATGATAATAAGTTCCTCATTTCGATGGATTCAAAACATACAGGTAAACCGAGGGCACCTAGGTACATTCGCTTGTTTTATAGTGACGACAATTAAAATCTGCGGCAACTATACTTACAACTTATTGCAGAAATTAGGCGGGAAAATAAGAAATTAAAGGATCTCTGGGCGACGATTATAGCAGGTAACATAAGAGCTCGGTCTAGGTTGCCCGCTTCGTCCACTTATCCACTCTCTAGGCGCCTACTGACACCACGCTTTAAAATCCGTTTTCCGAATTAGGCAAAGGTGAATGTTGCAAACAATCGAAATTAAAAAGACTCAAGTCGCTTTTTTTAAGCCACTAACTTCGACTTTCGTGACATAAACATAAAGGAACAATTTGTTTGTTTCAATTCAATAGTTTAAGTTTTTAAGCCTGCTGCTATGTTCTAAGTGTACCTAACCTATAAGGCTTGTGTGGGCGCACGGTTGACCTTAAAGGCACCCACAGGCTTTAAATTTCTCAACGAACCACGTTAATGTGTTGTAGGTATAGCCATAAATGATGATGTTATAAAAGAAATAGATATGAATTGATTATGCTAACGATCAGGTTGCAATATCAACCTTATATTATGTCAATGCACAATTTTCAATGAATTATTATTGCCGAACCTATAATTTTAATAAAAGTCTATGACGTGATTTATAATCTTTACATTTTCTATACCGACGCCCCTTAAGATTCGCCTTCGTAGATGATGTGTTCTTCATAACATCCGTCCACATGGGCCACCGGCTACTCATGGACCTCAATACACGCGAATTTTACAAGCCGTTTTCATGTGTTTCCCTAGCCGTGCTCAATCAATTCGACTTACTAAATTACACCTTATCTATACACTATATTAGAATTATTACACTTAGATCAGCTTAGATAATAGGAATTACATTATTAACACAAGAACTAGATTCCTAGAAATTTTAAAATATAAAATTGCAAGGAAATATTTATAGCACCTATACCTACCTACGATACTGAAATAGGTAGCAATTTAAAATTTAAACTTGAAAACAGAAAAACATATTATAAACCATATATTTTTTATATAAATATAATTATACTATACAATTAATTATGTAAGTGTTTATTTATCACTTTCACATGGAGTCGGTACTAAAACACAATTGTGAAATGTGTAATCAAGCCTCTGTTCTTATTTCAACAGGCGCGCTTGTCACTTGTGTCAACAATTTCGAATGTAAATTATGACCAGCCAGTGGCCGGGATCGACTGTCTAGAGATTTTTTTCACACCCTACACAATGACAATAGCGTCTTCTTACTTATTTGGCTGTCTCGAGGCTTTGCTAGTGTAGAAGAAATATACTTTACCAAAAATTATTATTTCTCGATCTGAAACAACTGAACTGAAAGAACGAGTGACTATTGGCAAGACGCTTTCAGGTCAAACAAAAACGATTATTGGTAATTTCCTGCAAAAAATGAAGTGTTAGTAAGGTTCGTGAAGACGTACTACAAGTATGTCGGATAATATTCGGAGTCGGGTTCGAAGTAGGAATCAGGGGATTTTAGTAACAAAAACAATCCTGATTTCTTACCGATTTAATTGACTTAAAGTTCAATCGGAAGGGCAGATTAAGGGAATAGGTACTAATTTCACATGTCTTTCCTTACGCTAGTGATAGCACATTTAGATATTGCAATGTCTTGCTAGTACTTTGTATTTATTCAGTTGCAGTTGGTCCGTTTAGTTGATCAAAGTGGAAAGACTGATTTTTATGTTTTCAAAAAAAAAAATTGTACTTTGTATCTGGCAAGTACCCGTTGTAATAATTCTCTAGAGCTGAATAATTAATATAGAGGAATTAGTTGTATTTGAATTCCAAAGAATTTATAAAGAAGCGGCAAAGTTGTCTAAAATAGTTTTTACAACTCTTTTATAAGAGAAAGGGTCTAAAGAGCTGACGGAGAAGGCACACTTCCGTGCGGGGCACGCCGCGCGCCGCACGGGTCGAGCATGATAATATCGACCATTCCACAATCCCCAATTTGATGGGATTGTTCTGTTGCGTGGGACACCCTCGGTGGAGGTGGCGTTGCTCCACATAGGCGACTGACTAGCTACGAGGCGTCCTCATGAAGTCCCCAGCAATATTTTAATGGATATTTGACTTTTTCTTGTAAGTGAGGTCTTATTTATACATGGTCATTTTACAAGTCAATTAGTAGATACTTACTACAAAATATTCGCAGATGATTATTACATGAATATTACTACTAATAATACATACTTTACACTATTTAGGTACATTTTTATTCAGGCCTGCTCAGGTCAGTTACTACTTACTGACCCTCTGTCAATTAGGCCTAAACCAACATATTTGCAAAGCGATCACAAATGTTAAATAAGTATCTCTGTTTTTTCTGTTCTGGATATATAAATTAATAATATTTGTATTAAAAGAGCTCTAAAGCGAAGAACGTTCGAATCGTCATACAAATCATACAAAAAAAATAAAAGCTTTCGCTCGTGAACAGACTATTGCGTGAGATAATGGAAAATAAAGTAGTGAAACGATGAATGGTATGAAATTAGGTTTAACAGCGGGATGTAATAGAATGCCCGTTAATACGCCAGAAGCGGCGAAGGTTATGACGAGTATTGTTCATTGAAATACTGCCCAATGAAGGGGGTAAAGTTTAACTTAATATCCAAGTCTCGAATTCATACAACAAGGGGCACAACTAGCTTATAGGTCCACCAAAATTATTTTAAATTTTACAGAAAACAGCGTACTCGAATGCAAAAACTTGTATTAAAAATCCTCTTGGATGAATTGTCGAATTCTTAGTGATATGAAAATTTTGTTTGAGCTGACCATGTCTAAGCGGGATTTAGTATAAATTTAGTGATCAGATTCGCTCATCGTATTGCAATTCGGGGAAGCATCACATCACACATGCCAGGGAGAGTAGTATGGACTCTGTCAAGAGTACGAGGGGTGCACGACCGCAATGTAAGGGCGTTTAATCCGTGTAATATGAGAAATATGTTTAATCAAGCGTATTCAAACTAGTTTTAAATCGTAAAGTAATAGGCATGAAATTGTAACCTATCAACAAATTTGTAAGCACAATATGGAAATCATTTTACTACTCATTCTTTTTCGGGATAAACGTATTTTCATAATATGAAATATATTATAATTTCACATTAGAACTGCGTCATCCAAATCTGTTTAAATAATAATAAATATACAGTTGGAACCTTGGCGACTACCGCTCTCATTTGCTCACACGTGTGCCGTTCCTTTCCTCTTCTTCCTCCAATTCGGCGCCGGAACTCACGATCCGCTCCAAACGCGACGGTATAGCTGTCAAACATCACGTGAACGTGAGGCCTCGCGGTTATGCTGGCCCGATTTAGCTGTAATGCTGCATGACTCTATCTGTTACAAAACATATTTTGGTGTTGGAGGAAGAGCGAAATGAGAGAGCGACAGAGAAAGAGAAAGTGAGTAATTGACGTATGATGAATGAACGAATATACTTTATTGCGGACGCGTACAATACCACAATTTTTTATTTTTGATTATAATACACATTTATGTCGGTACACAATGGCAGCCATCCATATAAGTCTTTTAATAGCCCCATTAAAAAAGTGAATTTTCACATGATAAAATTAAGGCTTGCAGGCATTTAAGCCATGTTAGTATTAATCAATAGACCGACGACGACTAAGTCAAGCTGTTCTCTAGTGGTCTTCCATTTTTGGTTGTACGCCATTCTCGCTCCCGCAGGTCGCGGCTTTAGCTATTATGGTAAGGAAGTAACAAGTGGTATACATTTCATCTTGTATAATTACGAGCATAGGGTCTTTGTAACCTAACTAACTAAGCATACCATTTATAAAGTTAACGTTAATTCTCCTAGTTCAGGATAGGGCTGGGCTAAATTGAGTAAATAAATCACTTAATAATAATTACCATAATATTATCATCATAGGGTCTTTGTAAGTATAAAAAGGTACCTACTAACTACTTGTGTAAGTACATATTGAGAGTTAAGGTTCATTCTCCGGGTCTAGGATAGGGCTAATTGAGTAAATTGATCACTTAACAATAATCATCTAAATATCATTTTCATAGTGTCGTTGTAAATGTAAAAAGACACCTACCACTACCTACTCATATATACCTTATTGAGAGCTAAGGTTCGTTCTCCGGGTCTTTGGTAGCTCTGGGCTAACTTCACTAAATCGATCGTAATCTCTTAACAATATTCACCATAGTACCTACTTACTATATTATAACGAATGATTGTATCACCCAATGAAATTATATTTCTTTTATGTATTCTTATAGGTACCTATAACACGTTTGTTTCGTGGCTAATGTTTGTACTTAAAAAGGGGTATTTTCATGGTTTGATGAGACAATTCCGAAGTCGCTTGCATCCCATTGTAGATGGAGCGAACGGACGGGCGCGGCTATTGAACCCGGGCATCCGAGGACTCCGCGAGTCGAACTAGTGCGGCGCGCACGCCCGCGCTCCGTAGGGATGTCAGGTGCTTCTAATGTCGATAAATATACCTACTATCGATAGTGTTTTTACTCGACTGCGTATGAGGGAGGATTATGTTTTTATTTCGCACACGTATTCACGTTCGTATTTATGTTTGTATGTAGATTATTATGTTCCTTTCTAAAGCCTGACCGGCTTATTAAACTAAGACGTGTTCTTTCGTCATATCAACCCTAGAGCCAAAACAATATACAAAAATAATTAAAATAATAAAAAACAAACTGGACGCAAATGCTTGAGGTTTAACTTTTTTCCGACCAGGCATATTAAGTAGGGTACCAAAGTGTTAAACATCTAGTTTTGGCTTAGAATATTAAATACTAGCCGTACCCGGCTTGAGTAGCTACGCCAGCAATTCCTTACCCATTAAAAATACATCATACTGATTTTCATGACAATCGGTTGAACGGGGCAGAAGTTGCCACTCTGCAGCGCCACCAGGTGGTGAGTTACATCTATGAACATGTCATATTCGTTTCCTCTGTGTAAAAATACATGGTTATACTAATTTTTATGACAATCGGTTGAACGGGGCAGAAGTTGCTACTCTGCAGTGTCACCTGGTGGTTCTGTAGTTTTTCTTTCGTCGATGACATACAGACAAACATTCATTTTTATATGGGGTTAAATTTTGGTCTCTGGCCAAATTTTAAAATAAGGTAGTAAACATCAATCCAAGGGTGTATTTTAAATTTTATCGCCTAATTGTAATATTTTGTTAAATAAAAATCTATTTGAAATGGTCCTTACAAATACGTCGATCGTTGTTCACACACCTCAAGGCTCAAACAGCTGACGGACGCTAGTTCCGTACGACAACGACCCACGGACCTATACAGAGTTCATGGCCACCTCCCTCTGAAGGGTTGAATAATGGCCAAATTTTAAATTGCCGAGTAAGTTGTCTACACGATAATATTTTTAGTGTAGGACAAAAATAATATTTTTTTTTATTTCATAAATCGAATGTAATAACGTTTCTGAACCAAATCTAAAAAATTGGCCGGTGACCAAAATTTAACCCTGTATATAAATATACAACTGAAAAGGTTAATTAGTGGCCACTTCTAGAGTAAGCTCCAATTTCTGGCCAAAGTCCTAGCAAAAACCTACTTAATCTATTATAATTAATAGCACCCGACTGTAGATGTGACTACTAACTAGCCTTTGTCTAATTATTTTATATCTTAAAAATAAGAGCTATAAAATAGAGCTATAATAATATTCACAAACTGTACGATTTACAACATTATCATAGTCTTTACGGCTGTATCACCTAAGGAAATAAAATAAAACATGCCTGCAAATTTTAAAAGGGCCCTATATCCAGGAGAGGACGTCATCTGATTGCAGCTAATGATGATAGTGATATCGAACATTTTTAAATTTTCTCTACTGACTACTGAAATCGATAGAGCACAGAGCGTAGAACAGACTCCCCCGCATAGAGTTTACGCACATGCTGTGCCCTTTCTTCATGAAACCTGAGGGAAAAATATCGCTTAAAGATAAGACCTGAAACAAGCCGGATGCGAGAGGTCGCATCCGGCTTGTTTCAGGCCAACTTGCCTGCAATGCAGCAATGCGACTTATTTTTCGAGCACAATAAAACTACTAACAACTGACATAAGTTAATGTAAAGCTTTAACAGTCATGTTTGTGGTCGGGACTTATCGATATTTTTTGCTTTTCAGTATGGACATTATTATATCGATTTAAAGAAAATATCGATATTTTAACTTGGATATTATCGGTTTTTCGATATATCGTTGGGACCCTGCGCGCCGCACGCCCGCGCCGCTGTACTGTCTCACCCCACACTTCGTGCTCACGACTACGAGGCTCCCGCGGGCACTTTAAGCCCTTTGTCGATACAATAACAATGTTTATTTATGGTTATGACCCGTACCGATATAAGCTAATAGTAACGATTTATTCAATTCAAATGATCATTATTGCAAAATGGACCGTCTATTTAGGCTGTATGATTATTGTGCTATGTTGAAATGGAAGTTATTTTTAGCACGGTAGCCATGTTTTTGTCTTGAAGGATTTTCCTGTATGGGATAGCTTGAAGATGAGAAAACGAATTTTACCCTGGACATTTTTTTGGAAAATTAAACAAATGAAAATATGCAACGAATGAGAGTTTTGGAAAACTCCGCTCTGCCAATGTAAGCTGAAGGCTTGGAGGAGTTGGCTTCTCAATTTTGAACAATACAATAGCCTCGGGGTCGTAAGGCGGAAGCAAGGTCGCCGATGAAGGCGAAGATAATGAATTTGCTGCAGTTAATGAGCCAGACGCTTTGCGTTGTATTTTCCTGGGACGATGCAGCTGATTTACCGCTGGTTACGTTAGGCGGGGCCACTACTGCTATCATTATCGTCTTCTTCCCATCAACTACAAGGTGCGATTAGCAAGGGGTCATTAAGAGATATTATCTCCACCATTGTTTTTTCACTTATTGCACAGAGGGCATTAGTGATTTAACTAGAAACAGCGTGATGGGAAGAATGAATAGCGGTGGAATAAGAGATACGTAGAGATAAAAAATAGCATTTTCATTATTTGCTTTTAGAACACCAGCCCTCTGGGTGTACATTGTACGTTGGGCCAACGAGGCAATCAAGATCAAATGAATAATCCATTATAATACCGAACTCTAACGTAACTGCACACTAGTGGGTACGACTCGACATTCATTCTTCACAACGTTACAGTACTAGAAAACAAATACAAACGCTTTCCCACACCTGAGAAAAATTTTAATGCCAACGCATTGATCACCTGTCCCCACTACTTCGATCTTGTGATACTTTCGATATTATACTTGCGATAAAGTCGACTTCTTTAAGCACAATACGATCACACACCAGTTGTGATGTAAGAATAATTAATGGCTATTTCATTTTAAATTATAGCAAGCAAAAAGTACGATATAGAAATGATTATGTTAATATATTAGTGAAAGTTAGACTTTGTGTATTCTTTAAGTCCTACGTAAAGTCAAGTCAAGTAAATAAGCTTTATTACAGTTTCAACGGTTGATACACGAGACCTACCTAAGCACTAGTAGGTACTAGTACTTGCTTAGATCTTCTATAGTATTAATCAGATTGAATTACTCTTCAGTGATTTGTTGCTGCTGCCAATCTCCCTCGAGTAAGCAAGTAGTGGACAACGGTCCTTTTAAATTATTAGTGGAAACTCTCTAGGCATAGCAATAACGAATTAAGTATATGTATCTTCAGCAGTATCTCAGTGGGTTGTAGCAAGGTTAACAGTTTAATGGCTTAATTTAATGGTTTAATTTGGCATAAAAGTTAAAATACCTATTAGGCCGTAATGAACAGGGTCTATTAATTAATATTGAAGTTTAAATAACTGTAGTCTATAAAATGTCTACTTATCTTCTTACAAACTAGCAAATCGTTACTTTGATCCAGTGGTAGCACGAATTATGTCATGTAGATACCGTAACCGTTATTTATGTTGCCTCGTGGGCATCTGAAACGGAAGCAGTCATATCCTGGGCAACGGCCGCGGACCGCTTGCCGATGCCCGTATAATTATTATAGTAATAAGCGCTTCATGGTTAGAATGCAGTAATTTATCTTTTTTCTAACAACATCTCGTTCTAGTATTTACAGTTTAGACTTCAACAATAATTAGACAGCCTCTAGTTATTCGCTTTAATTGAAAACTGTTTCAAAGACAACTTTAGAATGTGGTGGTAGGCTATTTTACCTACAGTAGTATTGTAAAACGTAGCTTTGTTTTTCTTAAGTTTTTATTTTATTTAAACTCGCACGTTTTTAACTTGTGTGAATTGGGAATAAATGTAATTGTATATTGTATATTTATAATTGTATAAACACAATATGCAATTTAAAAGAAAAAGGTCAAAGTTTGTTTTGTGTCATTTTACTCATTAGCTACTGCAAACAAACTACTACAAACCTCAATAAAATTAAACCGCTCGCGGTGTGGCTGGTCGTTTGTATCCGATGAAGTGGGTTAACAACGCTCGGCGAGGAGGACATCTAGATGGGTGTTCGTCTTTAAGTGGTATTTCATCTCGTTGTATTTTCGATGGCATTTAACAGTGGTTGGTCTAGATTGTAGCTTGAATGCCACGTTGGAAAGCTAGTTAGTCTTGGGCAGCTCTCCCGCTAGGTTGACTTCTTATGTCGAAGGGATGCCCCTTTTGGCGTGATACAGTATTGTCCCCACAATTCAGATCGTTAGCACACATGCGCTTTAAAATAATAACCTACTATTTAGTGGTGGGTAGAGTGGTAGTAAAAAGTAAGTAAGTAATATGTTATTTCGCCTGAGATCTAAAGTAAAGCATATAATTAGTAGAAGTTAAATAACACTTTAAATATACTAACACCAACGCATTTGAAATAATACCACACATGACTTTTCTCACGATTCTCTTAAACAATATGTAACAGAATCTAAATACAAACATTATAATAATATTATTCTCAAACCTTAATGTCTTAGCAAATTTTTAATTCCTAACCGGTAAATTGAGTACGGAAAATATATGATGAAATTATTGCGGTTTCCTATAGATACAAAAACATATACCTACTTGGAGTATGGTTGCCTACAATCAAAATATTTTTTACTTAATTAATGTTATGAGGTAGTTAATGTTGAATGTGTATCTCTATAGTTTGATATAAAATATTCAGTATGGTTTTATATACGTTTCAAGGGATTCAACAAATTCCCAAATAAGAGAAATTAAACTAATTTCTATTTCTTATGAGAAATAAAATTCTTTAATAATTGTATACTAGATGTTCCACGCGGTTTCACCCTCATAACATTTATCATTTGGAAACCATTAATTTCTTAGGATAAAAGATTTTTAAGATTATTCCAGTTTTTACTAGTAGTACGTAGTGAAAATCCAGATTTTCATGTGCCTGATTTTTTTTTATTTTTCCCATTATTTACCATTTTTACTAAACATACCTGTAAAGTTTCACAACAATATTCCAAAAAAACTATGTCTGGAACTCAGGAGGTTTTATACATGTGTCATATTTCATCCAAACCCCTTGAGTAGTTTTTCGAGAAATATTAGCAAACCCATTGTAAATGTTAGTATTCGATTATCTAAATAATAATAGCATGAGCATTGATATTCTAAGTAGGATGCAGCGATTCTAATTACAGTAAAGAAGCAGCCGTGTGACACGACCTATAAAATGCGCCGCGTCGTTTCCGTTGATGTCTTTTATAACAGTTTCTTTGTAGCTCCGCGCTGCGGTCGCGGCGGATTATAAAGCTATGCAGTTTATCGTTTATTAGACGTGGATATCCACATTCCATATCGTAAAGATCACAGAATTATATGATTAGATGAATATATAATGAACCCAATTGAAAATGGGTTCGGACTCTCAAGAAGGTTTCTCACTTCTGTTCTAATTAGCAAACACTTAATATTTTCAAAATGTATTGTTTTTAGTAGCAAAGATCAAAAGTTTTAAGCGCAAGTTTTTTCATTTACAGTTTTGTTAGTAAATCATCGAAATTTTGATGGATTTTTTTATCTCAATTATATGGACTTTCTTTTGTGGAAGCCTTCGGACTATGTCCCTCTGCCAAAACATATCTTTGGGCTTATCAATAGGTAAACAAAGGGTATATAAAGTCAATTAGTTAAATTGTTAATAACTTTACTACTACTTATTATTATAATAATTAATTTATAATCTTGATTATTAATTCCACTTTAGGTGCACTGATGATGTGACACGCTACTGTCTCTTACCCCCTCACCTCTTGGAGTTCACCTGCAGTCTGTCGCCTCTACACCGCCACGGTCGCTGCTCACTCTGACCTCCTATAACATTTACAACGCAATTTTATTTAACTTCATCTATTCACAAATGCTCTGTACGTAGTTAGCTAAGGAGACACCTTGACTAATTTTATAAACAAGCGTATGATATTTTGTGTGAGGCGTCATGTTTTACGGAGGTCATTAATATATTATTATCTTTCTATAAGATAAATTATGATATATGTTTAAAGGAGAAGAAGACACATCGGAGCAATTAGGTAACTATCGGTCCTTTTATTTTCCCTCACAAATTCGCCATCGGGTACTCACACACCGCACATCATGTGAGGGCGAGGTACCTCCCCGGTGGCGCCCGTGAGCGATTCAGAAATGTCACTTTAGACTTTTTTTTATTAATTAATTACTTTAGACCAAGTTATATTAATAGTATTCTTGTTAAAAGGAAATATCATTGGCATCAAACTTTATTACAGAACTCATCTAAAAGTAACAAAGTTTTTAGAAATTGAGGTCCCAAACATATAGAACAATTTTAGTATTGTTTAAATATAATGAAGTCTTGTTGAATCCTAACACTGGTTTATGTGTTTGTTAAAAAGAAAATTGTAATTGTCTGCACAGACTTACCGTCTTGTATCAACAGACTTAAGTCTTGCCATTTTTTTGGTTCTTTATCTAGGTACCTATTCCTGTATACCTAGATATAGAACATTATTATTATATTAGATACGAAACGACCTAGGGATGTTCAACATAAGAGCTTATTCTTTCCTCAAACGTCGTCAACGCATTTGTTAGACCTCTGGTATTACGGATGTCTGTGGGCGTTGGCGATCACTACATCAGGTAACCCAACTGCTTGTTTGCCTCCTATGCTATAAAAAAGGTACACATAAAATTCTTAAATTATTCTTGATAATTCTTGATAATTGATAATATTGAAGTTCTTTCTTCCACATAGACCATGTGGAAGAAAGAACTTCAATACTTCAGGCGGAGTATGTTGAATAAGATCCTTATGAAGTCGCTGTATTCCAACCGACTTGGGCCGGATCCACCAGGGAGTACCTATTAATAAATGGTAAATATATTATTATTTTATTAATAATTATACTATATGTATAATATATTTATCATTACTGTTATATAAATATCATTACTGTAATAATTATGCTAATAAAGGACCCAATTAAAAATAAAGGACATCAACGAGATATTGTGACGACGAAGGTTACATCGATTCTTAGATTCTTAAGTGAACAAATAATCATATTATAATGCTATAAATGTATTTGCAATAACTATTCTATTAATAAATTAATTATTATAATGACGATGTATGTTAATTATAATATTGCAAATGTATAAAATGACGATGTATGTTAATTATAATATAAGTATTATCTGAAATCCTAATAAATATGAAGATTATTATATCTTCATACAAATCATATCTGTTACTAGTACTACGTTATACAAATAGTTATATTATTGTATATAGCAAATATAAGTTCCCTTTTTATATGTATTTACTAAAATATCATATATTTTAATTCAATCACAAGGCAGTAAGTTTTTGGATACAATAATTTGTAAGCTCTAAGGGTTTTGAAAATATATATCCAACCTTTCATCCTTCCGACTACAACTCCCCCAGCATACGTAATATTAAATTCCATTTTTATGTCCACCTGCAGGGCTTAACTCCATAATAAGGTGTTACATTGTACTTCGAATAAAATATGCTTCCATTCATATTCAGAGATTATATTCAATGTAGCCTACCTTGGAGATCTTAAATGCTCATTTATTATTTAAATTAAATTATTTTATGTAGGCACAATGGAAGCGGCGTTGCACAACTTGTCTAGGTTATCGGATATCGATCTATTAAGTTAAGCAACGGTAGGCTAGGATGAGATCCGCATGGGTGGGCGTATTATAGGTATCCACACTTGATCTCGACTATAATTAGCATGACAAGACACATTTCCTTCCCTTAATGTTTTTACGTCCAGATAATAAAGATGAAGATGTTACGTCGTTAACGTTATAGGCATTTTGTGTTATATTTTATGGTATATTGTTTATTCATGTACTTACTATGTATTTTATTACTTTTAAGTCTCTGTTCTTTTTTACTCGCAAAACAAGCTATATTTGTCTAAAAGATTTGTTGGTGTTTAAAGGTAAATAAATACTATAATAATACGCCCATTAAGAAGAACAAGGTAAATGGGTTTATAAAAAACAGTCTTGTCAGTAAAAAAAAAGTTAAGAATTAAGAGTGTATCCCCTATAAAAATGGGAATCTCGGTCGGAATCTTTTATTTATTACTCCTGAGACCAGGTATTATATTTTTAGGGCTTCGTATCTCAATAATTAAAGGCGGAACATTTAAAGTTCACTTTTAGTGACTTGCGACAATCTCTTCAAGTGTTATATTTAACTACGAGTATTCATCCAATCCGAAATTTATTTATTCTAAATCTTGTCGATGCTACAACGAATATTCGTATATTTCTCATGCTAAGGGTAACAAATTTATAAACTATATAAAAAGAGCAAGGTAGTTAAATAAGTAACATTAATTAATAACGAGCAAACACTAAAAAGCTATATGAAAAGAAATATTCAAATTAACGTAAGAATAAAAGATATTATATTACGATTTTTGTAAGAGGTAGTGCTGCACTGCATGCTTGCATGCAGCCGAATTGGGCCGGCACGACCGGGGTGATACCTCTCGCTTACACGAGACCGGCGAAAAGTGACAGCTGTGTTGTCGCGTTTCGTGCAGTGTGTAAGTAGCCGGTGGCTGGAGGTGGGAGGAGAAAGGAGGGCAGCGCATCTGTCTAGATTCTATACGGATGTCTATGGGCGTCGGTAGTCATGAAAATGGTTCCGACTGCTCGTTTGCCCACCTGTACCATAAAAAGAAAAAAAAATACATATAAAAATATCTAAGAGTCGCCGTAGCCGTCAACTTTACGGCACTTGAACATAATATGCGTATTACACGTACGGAAGTTGAAACATGACCACAAGGTATTTGTACCTATATCCCGATGATACCGGTATCAACACCTACGATAGCATCGTAAAATATCCCTCTAAGATATCTTACTGGCCTAAACAATAGCTTAAAACATTAAAGATTTATCCTCATTTATCATCAAGGTTAACATTCCGTTTTTATATGGGCGTTACTCTAAAATTACATGACTTTGCGATCACATTAGCTAAATTACCGTAGATATTATTTTGTAATGAACGTATTAGCATCCGTTCTTTGTAATAAAGCGACGATAACTTCGGCGCCGGCTGTCAGACACATTAAAATTATTATAAAACTAGCTTCAGCCCGCGGCTTCGCCCTCGTGGATTCGGAGTACAAAAAATATTCAAAATTTTAGCTTATTATGTTATTCTGATATGAAAGCTAATATAGCTATATTACTGTAAAGTTTCATGAAAATCCGTTCAGTAGTTTTTGTGTGAAAAAGTAACAAACATCCTTACAAACTTTCGCATTTATAATATTAGTAGAATTAATGTGTATTGCAAACTCTAAGCTTCTTAGCTTACCCAAAAGCTCCGATTATGTTAGTAATTAGCATGACTGCCCGTCTCCACAGACCATCATAGAGGTAGGTAGGCGTTCATACTATATTTTAAGTTTATTCAGAATTTGTAATGATATGCAAATATAATTATTATATACCGCAAAAAAGCAGACAACCTAAACGAACATTCATTAAAAATAAATGCAAGTTAATCTTAGATAGCAAAAACTTCGCATGAAATAGACATTAATGATAACTTAGGTTATGTTATAAGGTTTTTCTTACAGTCTACTGATTTGTACCGTTTTTTTTATTTGAAAATCTCCTAATCAACGTTATTCGGTAAATGGTAGATGGTGGGTACTACGTTATTCGTCAGGTTATATATTCCACGACATCAGGAAGTCGTCGTAATTGTGAGCCGAATTGTAGGTTTGTGAAATAACCAGATAATGCGACATAGACCTTGCCTCTAGTGTTTTATAATGATGCTGCGTAATAATGAAACAAAATGATACAAACGAATTGATTTTAGATATTGCAGTACCTATGCAAGTAATGAATTATACAACTACAAATAACTGTATCAATGATATAGTTATATTTTAGTAAGAGGTAGTGCCACGCTGCATGCTTGCATGCAGCCGAATTGGGCCGGCACGACCGGGGAGGTACCTCTCGCTTACATGAGACCGGCGTGAAGTGACAGCTGTGCTGTCGCGTTTCGTGCGGTGTGTAAGTAGCCGGTGGCCCATGGAGGTGGGAGGAGAAAGGGGGGCAGCGCATCTGTATGTCTCTATGCAGATGTCTATGGGCGTCGGTAGTCATGAACATGGCTACAACTGCTCGTTTGCCCCCTTATACCATAAAAAAATAAATAAAAAATATATTGCAGTACCTAATCAGAATTTAACAAAAACTTCAGATCGCTACTTATATCTTTGTGCTGCTGTGAAATAATTGCCGATAATGATCTTAAGAATGAATAATCTAGAATTACGTAAGTTAGAAAACTATGAACATTGTACCACCTCTACCTGAACTCTGGAGTAATATAAGCTTTACTTAAGGATTGTAAAAGTGTTTGACAATGCTTAAAGCATTACCAAACATTAGAATTTGCGTATCAAATTTACAGAGCCATTTATTTCGGCGTAGCATCTGTTCAAATATAAGATCATTGAACTACTTCGAAGTCCGCGTTTGTCTTAAACTGGAAACCTCGTTTGTTCTCATTGTTGTGCGCAATTTACAGGATACTTTGTAGGCAGTTTTAGTATGTTTATGTCTTGTTGCCAAGGTTTCACTCAGTAGATTGGTATTTTATGTATATCTACGATTGCTGGCTTAATCAGATTCAAACTTTTAGGTTGGATCCAATGTCATTGAAATCTGTTCACTATTTCGAAGATAAACGTAAACGACCATTACGGTACGGAACGTATATTATGTAATTAAGTATTTACATATTAAAATTAAACTTATGTTCCCACGAATTCGTGTAACTAACACGAATAAATTATTCAGGTATAAGAAAGGATATTATAACTAAATTATTTAGTTAAATTGGTTGTGAATTCTTAAATGTTCCTCCATTGTTAGCAGTAGAAGCGACAGGCACACGAAATAGCGGTCGAGGTCCTTCACCCACTCGCCTCAATACGTTACCGAACTGCGATATGTGCCCGACAATGTACGTGCCTATTGCGTAATTACTGTGCTCTATTTTTAAGGTCTTTTTTGTAAGGGACATACGAGCACTATCCACCATCACCCATGCTCCTCCTCTCTTCTCTCCTCTCCTCTACCTCTCTCTCCTCTCGGTATACTTCACGGTATACGTAACGAATTGCGGGAGATGCACGTTAGTTTGCTCGCCGGATCTGTTCCCCAACGTGCAATTCTTGACTCTCTACAAATTGATTTAGTGCCTCTCATTAATCCACTCTCCCCTATCTGGGGCCTGACATCACCGAGGACGAACGACCAGCCGGAGTCCCATGTTTACTACCAAAGCCCAGAGACATCAGCAAAATGTGATGCATTGGCCATCTTTCCTCCTCTCCTCCAGCCCATCGGAAAGTTAAAAGCAGCGCGAAACGCTACAATATAGCTGTCGCTTGACGGCGTTATCATATTGTAAGCAAGAGGTATCTTCCCGGTCGTGTTGGCTAGTAGCTACTACTAACTACCTTCTTTATCTTTTTTTTTTACTGAAGGAAATGCTCCAAGGGGGAAGGGCAGAAGATGAGTTCTCTTGTCCTTCACTACTCGAGCAGGCGCGCGCCTTTTTCCACGAGGCATTGAATAGGTTTACCTCGGTTAGGGGAGGAGAAGTTGGTTGTACAATCTCCTCAGAACCCCGGCTCTTTTGCGGCGTTGTGAAGGAGCGAGGGGGTCACACTACCTCACTCTTTCCACCGCCTGCTTCCGCGAGACAACATTCTCGCAGGAGGATAATAGCTCAAGGTTAGTTAAAGATTTGAAAAATATTTCAAACCTTATTTTATTGCTATATTTTTATTGCTTATTGCTTAATTTGATGATAAATAAAAAATGTTTGGAAAATCCCAAGAGCGTTACTGATATTTTGATTATTTTATTGTACCATATTAAATACTCAAGCTAAATGTACCAAGTTCAACTCCATTATTTTTAAATTGTATAAATATGTTTTATTTAATTTCATTTAATATCTATAAAATGGAATATAAATCTGTGTAAGTAGGTACTAGAATTAAAATAAAAACGAAATATTACAAAAATGAAACCAATCTTTATCAATCGTATAGCATTCTAATGTTTTGTAGTAATAGTGATATTCTAGGCTTAAAGTACCTACTTTATAGACACCGGTACAGTACCTATGTAACAAGGAAAATTGAGAAGCATTTCTCGGAATATCTAAGAGTGAATATTTTTCCAGTTAATGCATTACGCACTATACTATACTAATGAAAGTCTTAAGCCACATCCTTACGGCTTGCTTAGCG
>LUGF01032778.1:194653-205949 GCA_001625245.1 Calycopis cecrops | reverse complement strand
ATAAACTTGATTAGAAACTTAATTTAAATTCAAATTCTAAGAGACCACAGATTGCAACACGATTGTGGTGCAATTACAAATTTATTTATTGTAATTACTATTCAGGATACATATAGAATAATCTTTATTAATAATTACTTGTTAACTTATATAGACACCATTAAAATATTATTGTATAAAGCACTGCAGGTATCCTGTTACGATGGAAGAATGTATTTGTTGTTCGCTGTCTCCAAGAGCATAGTTCTTATTAGGTGCATACGTTACGATCTTTCCTATACGGGAGTATTCCCGTCCTGTAACATATTATCATTATGTATACTAGTCGGCCGCTAGTGAAGCTTACGCGTTTATTCAACAGATTTTAAGATATTTCAAAATTGATGACAAACCTTTTTAATAAAATTTAAATGTTTAATAGTGCCGTTTGCCGATAACAATTTACTTTATTATATTTTACAATCTCCTCTTTATCTTTCTGCACATCTTCGACAGGAGCTATTCATAGCTAGATAGTAGAATAATTAATCGCTGGGACAAAAATTGGCATACGTTATTAATATATAAGATTAATGTTGGATATGATTAGAAACTTCATTCCGACTCTGTGTCAGATAGCAACACTAGTATAAATGTATTTATTGTAATTACCTACTATTCAATAAATTTTGTAATTACACATAACGCGTATATGTATCAAGACTCGTTATTTATAAATGTTAACGTATACACAGTATAATATAATTTTTACGATCACACAGAAGAGATCCTGTCACGACGGTGGAATATATCTGTGTATTTACGTCAGCCGCATCTGCCCGCTGCACAGATGCTGCGTGCTTCATTATGCTACCAAGGTAACAAACTCCTTCCGCAGTCATTAGCAATGGCATAATTGACAATTGAATACATACACGTTGCACTCGTACGTGGATCAATGTGTATGAAAAATAGGTACAAGGTTTGCTCGGAGTGACTATAGGTATGGTTGTTAGTGTGGTAGTGTAGTTGGCAGTGATATGCTGGAATCTAGTCAAATTGTGTTGGCACTTTCCTCATGCACTATACCACTGTAAAGTATTTTAAGGCTGTTCGTTTCTGGTAGCTCATGATAAGGAAGGGGTAAGGAAGGAGGAGGACAACGAATAAACTCTGTGCGGCTGTTTATAGGCGTTGATAATCATCAAATCGCCCCAACTCCTTGTTTAGCCACCTAAGACATAAAAAAGCTTCGGTATTTCTTTGTTTGTCTTGTTCTTGCATGACCTTAATTTTGTTTGCTGACGATGATGTTATAAGACGACCTTGACATTACGATATTAAGTTTGGTCAAATAAATTGCAAGAGGAGTCTCGTAACAGATCGTAGTTGATATTTATCACAGTTTTTAATAAAAATTAACAACTGATCGGAAGAAAAGTTAGTTTTAAGTTATCAACACACCGTTTACTTACCTCCACCCCCTTCCCGTTACGCCCCGTATATCTATATACACTTATTATTCCACAGTACACACATCGGTACACTTATTCATTAGCAAATGTAAATGTAATTGTAAGGATATATATTTTTATGGGATCACAAAGTTATTTATGCAGTTGGTGTATTTAGAAAACAAGACCAAAATTGCAAAATATTTCAGCTTTCCTTGATTTATATACTAAACACTGAGTTCCAAATTTGAAGCTGCAATGTCTGCTGGAATTGCCTTGGACTTTTGATGATGTACTGTACTCAGCCGGTGACGGTAGTAGGTAGGTACTGAGTTACTCAGCCAATATTGTCAATATTAAGAAATTTTGACTAGTTCTATCTTTTTAACTACAAGTTCTAATTAGATGAAATTTAAAATATACCGTGTTTATAAAATGCCTATTTGGTTGCTATTAAGCTTCTAGTTTTATCCATAATGAAGTTGCAGCCTGCAGGGGTTGAAAATGGCCCGAAATGCTTCGAGAAAAGTCTAGATATTTCTCGATAGTTACACACTTTTAAGAATTTAAATTATTAAATAGCGGCTGTTGATCTTTTAAAATGCGTTTGCGAAACATCAGTAGCAGGTTTTTAAAATAAAATTCTTTTTTGGTAATTCACGAATGATATTATGGTCTGGGTTCGTTTATGTCAGCCTCTTTGCAATGAAAAATAAATTGTAATGTTAAAAGCTAATTCAGTCTTTAATATTTACATCAATTTTTGTACGTCCAAAACATCGGTCGAAACACGATATAAAGCAACTTAATAACTACGTACTTAAAAATAATTTAACGATATTATGCTAAGGCAGCTACTACACACTACAAAGGCTAGCCAACGAGGCAGGATATATTATACGAGTCGTTGGGCAACCTACACGACCGGAGAGTGAGAAATGAGACGCAGCACCGATCTGTTAGAAGTGCGAGAAATACAAAGGGACAATAGAAGAGATTATCTTTAAAAAAGTGAATAAATAAATTGTGGGTACAGGAAAGTGGAGGTACGCTTAAGGTGTTCGCACTTCGTACATTATAACGACGCGAGGCCAACTCCACTCCAACTCAACTCGAAAATTATGTGTTTCTTAAGAGTGAAGTAGTCAACTTTGTAAGTTGAAAGGATACGACGCACTAACGATACGTTTCACATGTTGTCCACGCGTTATCCACTGGAAAAAGCAACTATGCCTTAGATAGCTTCAGAAGTAATTACCACAGCTATCTAGACATGTAACTACTACCTAGCCAACATACATATTATGGGACGGAACTGCCACATAAAAAAAATCATTACCTGAAAGAACTCGTCTGTACCTTCACTACACATGTTCAGTAATCGATATATTTGCCAGTGTGTAATTAATAGTGATAATAATTATTTCATCTTACATTTTGTTAGGATTAAAATAAACGTAAGGTTGGTAATTAAAATTGTGTTACTTAAGTAACCGATGAGGCATAACGTTATGTGACACATACGTGGCCGTATCGTCTAAAGACGCCTTGCGCAAGCGCCGATTACGACAGAACGACCGGCGGATATAGCACGGGGCCATTCTTTCGCAGCCGACACCCACACTAGACACACAAACTGAACTGCACATGCTAAATAGTTATGTAAATACAAGTACTGCCCAAAGCCGAATATACGTTACACGTGTAAAAAATATCGATACATCGTACAAAAAATATCGATATAAAGCACAAAAAATATCGATATAACGTACAAAAAGTATCTATATATCGCATAAAAGTAGAAAAAACCATCCCAAATATATCTCGGGACCATTCTTTCGCAGCCAACACCCACACTAGACAGACAAACTGTGAACTGCACATGCTAAAGACTTATGTCAATACGACCCAAAACCGAGCATACGTTAAAGGTGTAAAAAATATCGAATACTTTCATTAGGTTTTTGTTTGTGGTTCAACGGCCAAGGCCTTAGGTGTAATTGTTTGAATAACCACATAAAATTGAAACAAAAACTGGTGTATCCAGTGATGATATCACACCCTGACCGCATTGGTGCGATTGTGTACGGAAATATATCGTTTATTCGATCCATCCGAGTTTTTTAATGCATAACCAAATTAATGGTAATTTACTAAACTGATATGTTTTATAAATGATAAATTGATAAATATTTTTACATCAATTTACGGTTATCTTCCGTTGCTATCCTTTGATGGACACTTATGTAATTATATGTTTTATTTATTTATTCCAATTTTTAACAGTTTGATTTATTTCTAGAGGAATAAATATGAATATAATATGTAAGAGGCATGTATGGAATCTATGTGACTATGCGTATGGTATTCTGTTCTGTCTGTTTTACCTGTACTGCAAGCCGTATGGTAAATCCGTAGAGATCCTTAGAGGTCGCAGCAAAATGTTATATCAATATGTAATAGAGATTATGTCTCAACTCTCCCAAGAAGGTAAAGGCATATATGAGTAGCTCGTTCAAATATAAAGTTAAAAGAAATAAAATTTAAAAGTTCCTCCCACTATTGTGGTAACTAACCCGGATAATACGCTACGTATAAAAAACCTAACTTAATCATTAGTTTAGTCATATGTTAGCAAGTTTCCTTATAAGATTTACACCCAACTTATAAGGTGACACTAAAGTTTTTAAATATCAAAGCATCAGTTTGGGCATAATGGCTTTAATCAAAATCTTGGAAGGCGGCTTCTAGCACAATACAATATAATAATATTGAAATATGATGCTTTGGTCGTTCTAGAGTTTATTGAAATAACATTTTTAGCAGTAATTTATAACAGTCTGACAATTCCTTAGCAGTTTCAAAGGTTTGTCACACCTTTTTGTAATGGCGTGTAGGTGATTTATCTCATGGTAAAAACGCCCTCCAAACCATCTTTGGCATGCAACAGCTGAAGCTCTCTCGAGAGATAAGAGAAATAAGAGAGTAGTCTAAACATTATTTCTTAAATAAGTTACGTAATAATAAATTGTTCTTTGAGTTTGGTGCTTGGATTATAGCTGGACACTATACGGCTTTTCTGTGGTACGGGAAACGTATGCGTGTCAATTACTCTTGATCAGGTGGTGTATCAGATACATATCTCTAGATTCCATACAAATAAGTATTAGATAAGTTAAATAGCGCAGGTGGAAAATCGGTAAACGGATCACAAACGCCAATAGACATTTTTCAGTGTTCCCGACACAGATGTCATAATTTTGCAGGACATATTATTCTCAATGTCAACCCAATCTTTTAATATGAGTATGTACTGGTGAAATAGTTTTGAATCACAGTGCGTCTGGTCGTCCGCAGATAGAAATATGTTGGTGGATTGAGATTGTGTAAATGGGAAATTTGCGACTTTTATGCTGTGTTCTAAGCTCTGGACTTTAAATGGATATACATATAATCAGACTATAATATTACATAAAATGCGTTACCCTCCCTTAGTCTTCCAGTTGCACTATCCGCATTCTCACATACCAAATAAATATAATGTAATAATAGAAGCAATATTTCAGCTAGAAATGCAGTCATTTTTTTAAAGCACAACTTCTTGAAAAAAGTTGATACTAAAAAAGTCTTCTACATGTCATATGAATCTAATTATACCTATATTTGTAAGGATGATATCATCTCTAACGTTATAAGTCTTGTGTAAAAGTTTTATTATAATTTATTAATGACTCACTAGCCGTGCCCCTCGGTTTCACCCACATATAATTGCTTCCAAGGAAACCACAAACTTTTCGAGATTAAAATATTTTTTATATTATTTTAGATTGTAATCTGTGAAAATTACCACCAGTATTCTGTAGAGTCTCCAGAAGTTTAGAGAGAGAGAGAGAGAGAGAGAAGTATGATTAGTATGATTAAGAATCGTCCTTTTGCGCCTCCTGAGTAGAATTCGATTAATATTATAAATGTACTATACACATTATTGCTAGAGGTATTAGAAATGACATAGGATACTTTTTATTAAACAGGTTTTTTTACAAGAGTCAAAAAAATATTGTGGCAGATATTGGAATTCTATTCTAATGCTGTTCTATTTGACTGTAATGTTCATTGAGCCTTACTCAAGCGCTTTAACGCGAATTGAGCCGCAGGGAAAAGCTATAAATTTAAAATTAGTAGGCTATAAATTAGGGACCTCGCGAAGCCGAGGCAGTCACTAGTAATAAAAAATATTGCAATATTTATATATTATTATTTTACTACCAAAGATTAAAAATAAAAAAAAAATCTGAACATTGTGTTCTTATATTTCTCGTTAGCCCTGAAAATACTTTAACCGACTGCAAGAGTTTCAAGAGTTTAACATTTTTCGAGTGTAGCATGTTCGTAGGTTGATTATTCCCTGCAGACAGTTTGTAGTTGTTAGATTCGTCTTGATAACACGCGTGAAACTGGGTATATTAAAACAATATTTGAAGCCGGGTTTTATGTTTTTCAATTTAACGTTAAGTTGTTTACAACCTCTTTTGCGAAGGTACATTAGAGGCTAGTGATGAGCAACGTACTTTCGCAAAAAATAACAAATATGATAAGACGTAATGTACTTACCTAACAATATTATAGGTAGTGTTCATCTTGGAATAAATATCCAGACGGCAGAATGTTTTCGCAATCGCAACTGATAACACAACAGGTTTTTATACAACATTTAATAACCTTATCAAGTACACCGTAAAAACATATGATTCGGCGTTTGAACAGGTTCTCAGATTAAAAAGTTAATGACCTGTATTAAAATTAGTTTTACACGTTTGGATTTTGGAATAAAATTTGCTGGAATAATTAAACATAATATATACATAGGAATTTTAAAGTTTCTTTGGCAAGCAAGCCTTGTTATATACTCAAAAGTAGGTACAAATGATGTGCCAGCAAGAAGTGGAGGCAGCGGATCACTAAGGGTATGTCTTTTATTCACCAGGGAAGACGACGTGACGATGACGAGCCGCCCCAATATGGAAGGTAGTGGCACGAGATCAAGCGTCTTGGTGTTCTTTGAAACCCGGCCACCAGCGAACCAATGAAGGATGATGATAAAGCAAGGGCTTTTTATCCTATAACTCGTCTGGATATTAACCTTATTATTTTAAGATAGAGTAAACACTAGTCAAATTTGGAAAAATACGAATAAATCAATTAAGTAATGTATTTCTTTCCTTATATCATATTTTTCAATAGAGAAGTAATAGACTGAATATTATTCATTTAATACATAATTCTATTATTTATATGAACCATCTTGTCAGTCGATTGAAAATGCTGGGCACATACTTTTCCTAATCTCTAAGAAATGGAAATATTTTTACTTATTATAAACTTGTTGTTAAGGGGAGGAGCGTCGAAACGAGCAATATTTCTACATTAGACATTGGATATTACGGGAGCGACCGAACTTCCTGTTGCCACATCAATTTGAACGTAATGTTAACTACGTAAACGACTTGGCATCGTTTCTCTCGTCATGTAGTACAGTAGCCTCCGGCGCCATGTTATTGTATTTCGACGTCGCCTTGACAACTTCTAAGCACAATGATATCATCGCCTTTGTGGACAAGGATGTAACTTAAAAGCTAATCGTGATATCATTCGCACCCATCCCGTCGGCATTGTAGAGAAGATTTACAATACGTTTCAAGTTGTATTTTAGTGGCCAATATCTCCAAGTAGATGGTGTGGAATTTGAGCACTGACTAGGTAATGTAGATGATATTCTATAACTGTTACAATGTAGACTCAAGTCACGTATCAGTTTTATTTATTTGTATAGTTTCTGCGCTCTTGTAAAGGTCAGCGTTGCCCGAGTCCGTTCCCCGACGTTGACAAGGGAATTTACACTCTTTTAATACAACAAAAACTGAGTTGTTCATGGACGAGTGATCTCACAAGCGATGGATCTTTAATGTTTGTTACTTTATAACCAAGAATACAGTCGTTAAAGCTATTTTGTAGTCCGTTACCAGTTTATGAGGTATGCGTTATTTGAAATATTTTGGAGTTTAAGTGAGAATCAAATTAAAGCGCGGTAGGAATAATTTATGTAAAGCGAAATCGTGTGACACAACGATCGAGCGTAAGAACAGCGTATCGATTTACCGCGCTTGTGTCGCTTACGTCTCTTGCGCAACTGTCACTTCAGCATCAAGTTCATGCAAAGACTAAACTCTAATCTCAATGGACAGCATAGTATTTAATATTTATGTAAGTATTTAAATTATCTTTGAATATAAATAAGCCTTAGAGATGTAAACTCTGAAATAATCTCTAAAGATTATCATTAGTTATCGATGAAGGGGTAGAGGTTTATTAATGAGTACCTATCATTACATGCTTTGGTTAATTTTGAAAGAGATTTAAATAACAACAGAGAAATTTACGACTTGTATTATTGACGTTTACATTTAACTGGTTTTTGAAAGAGTGCATAAGGATGTTAATAATCTTCTTTACCCTTAATAAAATATTTGGTAAAAAGAGTTTATTTGAATTTTTTTTGTTCATGTAAATTTTTTGTTCATTTTCGCCACAAGTCCTTAAGAGCCTTTACTCCGAGCGCGCGATATTTTATGTAATTCATGGGTAATTCAAACCCACATAAACGAATCGCCGTGTGAGTAGCATATAATAATATATAGTGTTAGTATATTCTATAGTCAAATTAACCCAATATGATCCACGCACTGAATTGATTTCGTTTGCGACCAGTGTTTTAGAGAAGTTTAAAAAAATTTACAGAAAAATAATTACTTTACAATAAATCAAAACTTTAAAAGTACGATTGTAAAGAATATGCTCTAGTTTATTGGTAGGCTATTATTATATTAAATTCAATAAGGTATATCGTCGAAAAATACATTTAAAATTTGCAATATTTCTAATTTTTTGAAATTTAATTTCTCATAGATAAGATACCACAACCATTTTTTTTTCTACTAACTATAATCTCAAGGAACTTATCAAGTAGTTATTATTTTTTGTTAATAATATATTTAAGAACCTACTTTTATGATATTTGGAGCTTCGAAACTGGCGCTAAACGGGAAATTAACAAACCTCTAATAAGTAATCATGATAGAATGCGTACATACAAAATTAATTGAAATATTTTTTCAACTAACTATTTATACAACAAAATGTCCTAAAATTTATTTAATTTTTTTTTTTATTAGTATGTAACATATGATATAAGATAAGTGGTTCATGATTTTAAGGTGTTTAAAAAGTACTGTTTTCAAGGCAAACTGCGTAGGAAGGCGTAAACGCTCTTAAATAAATGACCTAAAATTAATATAACAAATATTTTTTTCGCCCCAAGCCCAGTCTGAACGATATGACATGTTTTTGATTCGAATAAACCATTTTTGATTTCGCTTTTGCTTAAAAAAAACCATTCTGTGGTTTGTTTGTATATTCCAATTAATATAAAGTTATTTTAATGTGAACAAAATAATATTTTTAAATTGACTAATACCTACTTCAAGTAAATCGGTCTTCTTGACGTATTGTCATAGAAAAGGCGTAAGGCCAGAAGGGACAGACATACGCAGCAACATTCGCAGTATAACTGGGAAAAAACCTCTCGCTCACCAGTGACTTGTTACTACTACGTAGTACATATAATTCAATGTCGCTCACATGATTCTCCCGCCTAGTGGTCCAGCTATATTGTAACGTATCGTGTGGAGTTTCCGGTGGATCATTGTAGGGGAGGAGGAAGAATGACAATGGACAGTGGTAGTCATCAAGCGACTCCAACTGTTTGTCTATCTTCTTATATTATAAAAAACACAACATAAATAATGAGGAGACGCATGAGGTCGGGCGTATTAAGGTTATTGTCCACTTAACGCCTCAATAACAGACCACCGACGCTTCACATAACGATGGAGCTGTTGGAAAATAGATTTAAACCGTACGTAATAAGATGTATTTTTTATCAGCCGATGATGTCGAGGGGACAGAGTGATGCTAATGCGGGAGCCGGGTCTGATACTAGGTAAATTATTGTTTCCATTTTAGATAAACTTAAAATGTTACATGTACAAATCTCGTGTCACGGTGTTTGTGGTTGAACTCAGAAACAACACGACAGATATAATTGAGATTAAATAGTAAGAGGTAGTGGCACACTGCATGCTTGCATGCAGCCGAATTGGGCCGGCACCTCTCGCTTACACAAGAACGGCGCAAAGTGACAGCTGTGCTGTCGCGTTTCGTGCAGTGTGTAAGTAGCCGGTGGCCCATGGAGGTGGGAGGAGAAAGGAGGACAGCGCATTTGTATAGTCTATGCGGATGTCTGTGGGCGTCGGTAGTCATGAAAATGGCTCGACTGCTCGTTTGCCGCCCTTACCATAAAAAAAACTAAAATAATCCTACCTAGTATAAAATGTGAAAATATGTAAGTACATGTATCTATTTATAGTAATTGTCATGAAATAACATTTTTCACGAATTTATCTGTATATATTCGGGAGGTATGAGGTTAGGTCATAAAGTATATTTTATGGAATGAAAATTTAAGCGGGTGAAATCACGGGGCGCGGCTAGTAACTAAATGAATAAGTGCTTTAAAAGTTGATACTTAGGTATACACATAAAACATTAGTTTTTCGGAACCAATGGCATTAAAAACGAAACGAACATTAAATGGCCAGGCCCAATCATTTCGAACGTAAGATATATGAGGAAATAAAATTGTTTTATCACTTTTGAGAAAAACAAAAAACAATAGAGGTCCGAGGACAACTGATTTAAATTTATATGATGATATATGAATATAATAATTTAAATAAATAAGCTGATTTTCTCATAGATGCAGCATGACTAGAAGTCATCAACCCATCTATAATTAATATCTTTTCAGATGTGTTTGTGTGGCCGCTACTGAATACTCTGCCACTTTGTAGCTGATTTTTTGTGATATTTTGGCAATTTTAGATAATATCAAATTATTTGATTGTTTGCAATATATCTTGTGCCACAGCTTTTAGGACTGCGGCAAACAAAAGTAGCAGAGTACATAGTTTTTGTGTCGACAGAAGCCTTATGGATGCACTCTTACCTGTTAGAGCTTTCAAGCTTTGTGTGTTCAAGCAAGCAAAATGTGGTCAAGCTTTTTAGCGCTATAATGCTCGTGAATTGTTGAGGAGATTGGTGTGTCTAAAAAGTATTTAATGGGTGATACACGTTCGGGAATTTACTTTATATGTAGCAAGAGGTACCTCCTTACTGCATTGTAATCTAATTGGGACGGTGCGTTAAGTAAGGTAGTTCTCGCTTACATCATGCCGGAGCTAAGTGCAGGAAGAGGTAGTGCTACTTTGCATGCATGCATGTAGCTGAATTGAGCCGACACGAGCGGGGAGGTACCTCTCGCTTACACGAGACCGGCGTAAAGTGACAGCTGTGCTGTCGCGTTTGGTGCGCTGTAGAAGTAGCCGGTGGCTCAATATGGTGGGAGACACCGCATCTGTTTATCTCTATGCGGATGTCTGTAGGCGTCGCGGTCGGATGTCATGAAAATGGTTCCAACTGCTCGTTTGCCCCCTATACCTAAAAAAGTGACGGCTATGCGGTCACATTCCGCGCGGTTTGTGTGTTTGCGGCCGCCCAAAGGAAGGAAGATGTGAAGGAGGAAAACACATCTGCAGAACGATGGCGGGGAAGTCTGTTGGCATCTGTACTTATAAAAAAGACTTGGACTGTTCGTTTGCCTCCCTATAGGTACTATAAAAATAAATAACATTATAATACACTAGCAGTGCCCCGCGGTTTCACCCGCGTGTAATTTCTAAGAAATCCAT
>LUGF01032778.1:167544-185676 GCA_001625245.1 Calycopis cecrops | reverse complement strand
TAGATTATGATTATTATATTTCCTTTATACTATCAAATATTTCTTTATGTCTTAAACCATACAGTATTACGTGTAGATTTAAAGTTCAAGACAATTTATCTGTTTTTAATTGCCCCCACACATACATATTAAAATCAGAATATTGTGAATTTTTATCAACCATATCGGATGCAATGACGTCAACGATTGTATCATCGCCTATTTTTCCACGTTGTATTGGTTGACAGTAAAGTTAGTAAATGATGTATGGATGTTATTATATTCCAAACTTCATTCTTATATAAATATTCCAATTTCCAATTTTCAGTGGGGGAAGTCTTTTATGTTTTACCTGCACAAATTCACTGCTACGTAAACGCGTTTACTGCAGTTTGGTTACTGCAGCACAATGGCGTAAAGGTCGGCTACCCATATCGTTTACTAAGCACGAGTCGATGGATTATGATTATATCATTAACAATTTAATTTATGGGGTATATTTGTGTTTGTAAGGTAACATAGTAAACAAGTAGCACAAGTACTAAAGATAAAGAGGTATAATATTCTCGCTTATCTAATTATTATTATTATTCAAATACAATTACATAAATGAAAATCGTTGAAACGTAGTTAAAAGTTTAATAAAAACACCGAGCTACACTACACCTATACTGGCATTAAAGTATTTATATCATTATAATTAAACGCTGGTTTAGAAAAATATTACATTTAACGGGCAAGGCGATAAACAAGTTTCCTAATTTATGTTACTCCTCCACATACGTGAATCATCCTAAATTCGATGTTTTAATGAAAAATTATAATTCGTTAGGTACTTTAGAGTTAACACTGCACGCGTTCGCCTTGATATTTGGTCCTTTTTTATTTTAAATGTCAGACGGCATGCAGCGAGCGGTTAGCCGTATTGCAACACAGAGAAAGTCGTATGTCGCCTGGTGAAATCACGCCCACAGTGCGCCAAATCTTCCGATAATATCCTCACCAGCATCGCAAAACCGTATGAAGAGTAAAAGTTGTTTTTTGAGGCGCACTTGTTTTTTAACCTTTAAGCGTCTTAATATCAACACGTTTCTAATTATAGAAGTGAGGCGAACAAGTAAAAGTAATTTAAGACGTGTTGTGTGTTGATAACAAGCGTACACACCTATGTTAGGTCACGCCACATTGTCGTGTTTCGTGGGGTGTGCAGGTTCCGGATGTCCTAACCGGGACTAAGCCATCCGACACACACCTGCATCCTCTAGTGACGCAAATATCTATAGGCTTGTATAGTGTACAAGCGATCTAGGTCTATTTTAATGTTAGACAAGATGTCGCTAGATGTGGCATATGTGGACGCTAAATCCCGAATGGGGCACGCAGAGAGTACTGACTGGCATGTGTCAGGTTCCTTATATATTTGTCTTACTTCTTCTTCATTTGATATTTTCTTAAAGGATTTTGAGCTGATAGAGACGGTCCACCTCATGTGTACCAGTTACTTGCGGGTATATCCAGATACTTAAGAAAATTCAATTTTTTTTTTAATGATATAGGAGGGCAAACGAGCAGCCGGAGCCATTTTCATGACTACCGACGCCCACAAACATCCGAATAGAGGCTATACAGATGCGCTGCCTTCCTTTCTCCTCCCACCTCCATGGGCCACCGAATGGGCCACATAATAAATAAATTACAAACAGTAAGAAAAAATCACGAGTTAAATGCTTAAAACAATTAAATCTAGATGTGTACATTGAAAATATCAAATCTGTGCTAATGTATAATTAAAGATTTTCCTTACATGATTTTGTCATGTGGGTTTTCCCATCTACCTAGGTCGTGATTCGTTTTTGCTGAAACCATGCATTATTCCAATTCACTTAAAAGAGTACACAATAGTAGAGTGACATCTGCTGGATCTCTGACTGTTATACCGGGTAACTAGTAGCCATTGTAGCTTACCCGTTTGCGATTGTTTTGCTAAAAATCTAAGATAAATCTGAGAAGAATAACTAGGCGTCCTCATGGGAAAATTGTGCCGTCACAAGGGAATGAGAGAATATAGAGTGCACATACATAGGCGCACTTGTACATTGGTGCCCCCATGTATATGCACGAGTATTACCAGTCACGTAGCAGTAGCTGGCACATCAAAGACAATTAATTAAATTCATCAACTATTTGATTACCTATAGATAGTACCTAAAAACGGGCAGACGAACAGTCGTAGTACAGACATTTGCATACTTGTTATGCAGTCGTATAAACCCCCCCCCTCCACTCCGTTATTTAATGGGCCACCTAATCTAATAGGAACCTCATATCCGCTCGATACGCCACAGTTCAGCTTTTAATGTTTGTGACTTTCTGTGGCTCGAGAGCGTCGCTACATTTTACAATTAAATAATGTAGCTACATTTCACAATTAAATAATGATGATCATTAAGGTCATGACATACAACGCTCAGTTTTCTCCATGAAAGTGCACATTACGCTTCATGAAGACATTAAGTGGTAAGTCATTGGCAGGTAACAGGCGTGAGGGTGTGATGTTGTTGTTATCATTACAGTCTGTCTGTCCTATAGCTCTTGTTCAGTTTGTCTCCATCGCCGCCCTTCGATCAAAGCTTAATTAGCACAAAAGTAGCACAAATCCGATTTGCTAGACGGACGCAGGTTGCAACATTGTAGTTCTAAAGCAAATATAAACAGCCCGCTAGCCAATTAGCGGCACTTCTCGTTCAACTGGCCAGTTTAGTTCTACTGATTAGTCTAGGACAGCGACTTTAATTTTCCTTAACTTTATCTATTGGAATTAACTCCTTAATCGATTTAAGCTCCTAAAACTGAGAAGCAAAATCGAATCGTGTGAAGCGTGATGTAACGCTGAGTTTAACGTCGATCGTACCCCTTTACTTCGCTTTATGTCTATGCGTCTTACGCACTTTTCATTTTCGAATTACGTTTGTTCTTAAGCTGCAGCTTAACCTGTCCATTACATAATCCTCTGTCATAAAAACAAATTAATTGTTACAAATGTTTTGAAATTTGTAAATGGATAAATGAGCTGTTATTCTAGTAATCGTTTATAAGATTTGTGAGTGGATTATTCCAAAGTAAATGGCGTATACACTCTTCAGTTACTATTCAGTCTTCGCTATTATATACATTCTTCAGTCCTGATCAGCTTGATTGTGATCCACAAACTCTTGGGCTTTTATTTAACAATAATAAACAACTAATATTTCAATTCAATTCTAGAACTGTATTATTACTATTGTAGTGTCCAAATAAGCCAGTGCTATTGCAATATTACTAAAGTACATCAAAAGGTGAATTCGATGATGCTCTTAATATCTGCCAAAGCAAGACCTAGATCGTCGATTGACCAAATTGACCGAATGACAGCTGCCTTACTCAACAGAATCTTTCTAGAATATTTTTTTCCCGACGTTACTTCCGCCCTCTGTAAACCGTATCCAAAGTAAAAATCTTCAATAACACTGAAAATTTTCCCACGTCGATCGACCTTCAGAGAATATAAAATTTGTCTGATGACTTTTATCTGCAAATTAACTCTCGGACATAAAATCAGAAGAATTCAAACAAATACATATTATGGCTTACAGGAGATATTGTACAACCAAATGAAATTAAGCAACATCTGCAAGACACATATAAATTAATAACGTTTTTGTTTTTGTTATTCAAACTAAACTTTGAAACTGTTGTGGCTTAAATTAAAACTGAAAAAATAGGTTAATTGATATGCAGAGTCTCAAGGTTAATAATATGTATTATGTTATTCATTACCATTTACATTTATTTGTACTCAGTATATGTATACACATATATAATCTGCGGATTTGTACTACAGTGAGTAGTAATTAAAAAGAATACATGAGTTTGTAACACTTTTGAACAATAGGTAGAAAGGGAAAGAAAGTTTTGGCCCTTATTAACACATTTTTTTTTGTTTATTATAGTACTTACATGCGTAGGCAGTGTAATTATGATTATATTTAAGGTTTCATAAAATTTGTTTACCCGTTTCGTAATTGTGGCAGTTATTGTAGTCTGCCACTCTTGTGAAAGTCGATATACTATTGATCTCAACAACAAACAGGTGGAATAACAAGAACATACTTTTTGAATAACGAAAACAGAAAAGTCATTAATTGATATGTATTTTGTCGCTGAAGGTCTTGCAGGAGATGTTGCATAGTATAATATGCTTGTGCAATATCTCCTGAATGCTCCTATGTGAGGATTTATTTGAATTCCTCATAGTTTTAGTTAGAGAACGGTATTGAAGACTAAAACTACCAAACAAATATTATGTTCTAACGAAGGTCGTTCACTGTTAATAAGAAAATTTTTCGAAGATTTTAACTAAGATGCTCCTATTACTCGCAAGTAATCCAACCAACGGTAGCAAGCATGTCATATTCTTGCGCTTTCACTTACATATCATGTCTTGTAACTAACTAAGATAAAGTTACTTCTTAAGAGTAATACTTAATACTTAATAAGATAAGGAGAGTAACGTAGCTGCACAGTCTATAGGTGGGCGGAATCCTATGGGCGGTGGTAAGCAAAGGCTTCTGATGCTTTCTGACTGACAGCCCGTTAGCTCGTTAGCTCCTATTAGATATATAAAAGCAGGCCAAGTGCTGATCAGCACCAACGGGAGGTTATATATCAATATTACAATTTATTTGCCTTATTGTTTACAAATATTAGCTGGTTCTTTATAGAAAATACCAAAGATCCAATAAGACATATAAAGGACAATGACACTGATAGAAATAAAAAATGTTAACTATATACTGTTGACATTTGGGGTCGTCGGTCAGCGCACTTCTACAAATGTTATCATTATTAATTCTACAATGAATAAATTATCATTTTTAGTCCAGGCATAATTCGTTTCATCGAAATATTTATTGAGAAAGATCATGGCTTAACGTAATAATTATTCGTAACTTTTTTATGTAACTAATAGTTTGAGAATTTGTAGCTGTAATTAATATAGAATAGGATTTTTTTTGGCGGACCTGAACTTAGCGAATAGAAGCCTAGTACATCTTCATCGGATTTCTATGACTGCTTATTGGGTGACGAATATACTAAGAAGCTGCTATATTTATATTGAATTGAGTACCATATTTAGGGTGGTACCTCTCGTTGATATATAAATGTGAGTGGTTATGTATGCAGGTGGCATGGCGGCCATTTAGTTGCGACCAGGGGTTAGGAAGGGAACCTGATTCCATTGCACGGTTCCAACATGGAGTTAGGGACTGTTCAAAGGCAGCCGGACAGTCACTAAGGAGGAGGAGACTGGCATTTTCACCGAGGCCAGCCTGTCGCTGGAGGCGCGCTGTTGCATTCAGATCCGGGGCCCTCCAATCACACCCCCAAGGGTTTAGTCGGTAGGGGCAACCCAGTTGTCCAGCCCGACACTGTACCCGGTTGAGCCACCCGGGCTCCTGGGTAGCGTGCGTAAAGGCATTTCCCTGCGTCGACAAAAAAAAAAGGGCGGCACTTTAGTGAGACTGGGCTAAGGAGACAATGCATCTGCATAGAATCTAGTTATACAAATATTTTTAGACGTTAATAGTCACTAAAACTCTGACTAATCAAATTAACGACTAACTATAATATGGGTGCGGAGATAATCACCAAAAGTATAATTTTATTCAAACTTTAATTTGCGTCAAAACCTTGTTTTGGTCGCTTGTAATTTCTATAATAGTTGAAACTAGGAAATAATACATCGTAGTTTACCAAAGTTAATAATTATACATGAAAACTCGTATGTCTGCAACCTTGCGCGATGGCACTTCATGATTACGATGCCAGGCCGACCGTGACACTGACTCAGGTCATATAGATAATGACGTCTTCAGACGTTGCTGTACTGTGTGCCACTGTTATAATCTTATTGTATTAAGCAAAGATTAAAATAGAAGTACTTTTTTCATTTCAATTCAATTCAATTGTTTTATTTGCATAAATTTGTGTACAGAATAAGATAATACAAACATTAGGTGGTTTCCAACATATTCTACCTTTTCGGAGTGCAAAAAAATAATCTAATAGGTACATTCATCTTTGATCTTTATGTAATCTTTTTAACACGATTTTATTAGCGCCACTTGTATTTTTGTACCTTTAATGAAAATGCGATTCTATTTTTACCTGTATCAATTGTATTAATATTTTTTTTTAAGTATAAGGAGGCAAACGAGCAATTGGAGCCATTTTCATTACTACCGACACCCATAGACATTCGTATAGAAGCTATACAGATGCGCTGCCCTCCTTCCTCCTCCCATCATGGGCCACTACTACTACAGACCGCGCGAAACGTGACAGCACATCTGTCACTTCACGCCGGTTTCGTCTAAGCGAGGGGACCTCCCCGGTCGTGCTGACGCAATTCGGCTACATGCATGCATGCAGCGTGGCCCTGCCTCTTGCTAATATGATTTTTTTTTCGTGCTTGGCTCACCTCGTTCCCACAGCTGCTGCTCCTGTATTGCCAGAATCAATAGCGGCAACCACATCAACACTTTGATATGATCTCAGGGGGCCTGACGGAAAAACTAAAATTGTGTTAGGACCCCCAACGAGTTCAATCAGAAGAGAATAGGAGTAGTAGGATTTTTTTTTAAGAAAGGAATAAGTTTATTATTCAACATTACTTGATGATAAGCTCTCGTTTCACTTCATATTTATATTACCTGCTTCAAAAATTAGTTAGAATGATAGCAATCCTTCAGTTCTACTAACAAACCTACAGTTGGCTAGCAATTCTTCTACTTCTACTATCTAGAGCGCTTTTTAAGGTCTCTCTGACCACCTTATAAGAACCGAAGCGTCGGTAACATAAAATATAAATAAGACCGTTATAAAATTACTTTCAGTAGTAAGTAGTTGTACCTGGGTGTATGATTGCTTGTTATTGCCCAATACAAAATCAAAAGTTAAGTCATGCCGAAGCTCAATCCTTCACTATAGTTTGAACCATAGTGGGAAATAAGTGTATTTTGTGTCTGCAGAGGGGTTTAGTAGCCTGGGGTGTAGCAACTTGGATAATGGGTACAGTAAAATGAACAGAGGAAGCTGTACTTGGAACGCTCCTTATGAAAGATGGAACAAAAGATGAAGAATAGGAGCGACTTTTACGCTCAATTTCATATTTTTATTACATGTTCTCAATAAATTTACATATTGAATGAGTTCATTATAAAATTTGAATAAAAATGTAATTCCAACTATTCCATATTGAACAAATATCCGGCGCTGAGAATAAATTACCAGTTCGTATTCTATATGAAATCCCGTTATAATTTGTATCGTTTTAAACAAAAAGACAATAATTTACAATTCTGCGACGAATTCAAATTATATTTAACTACACAACCAACGATTAATATGCAAATGTATATTTTAATTTCCACGTTCATACACTATCCTCTGTGTGAACTTGATACGTGACAAGTACTAACGTTCAAGTAGAAGTTCGCCCTCCGAGTGTTGGTACCTGCGACCGTTATCCGGTCACCGCTATGCCGTATTTCGTGCCGTTGGAAAATCACTTCGGCACACAAGCGCTTTGGAACACAATCATTGTCTTACAGATTAACCTTTTACACTCGTAATCAACTATGACGCTTTTATGTCTATTATTTATATGTTTCAAATGGCGAATGTTGGTTTTGAAATCTGACTTCAGTCTTTTAGGCTTAAAGTACTAGGTTATAATAATAATAATAATATTTGTGGACTTATCATAATACGTTAGCCTAGCCCCGTGTTAAATACCGTAAGGACTTGTGTTACGGGTACTAGACAACCGAATATATTTAATATGTTTTATAAATTTAAGAAATTTTATATATTTAAGATTTTTGCTCCGCTTATCCGAGCCCTGTAGGCGCCACTGCGCCAGCCAGCTGTTAAGTTTCTGAGACGTCGCGTCGGAGTTGTTGAACTAAATAAACGGCAATAAAAGTAGTGACTATTTTTTTTTATTTATATCTGTTCCAACTGTTGCTGTTTATTATGCAACATTCTGGCATTCAATTTTTTTTTTCATTATTTTCTTATATTCATGTATATATTTTTTTATACTTAAGATACTTCAAAGTAGTTTCAGTAGTGACTATTGTAAAATATTATATTTTTATAAGGTCTAAAATTTATTACTAGGAATCCTTTATAGGCTTATTCTTTTAGGGACAAGCTGGGGTACGCAGTGAACCTAAAGGAAATTTCAAAAGGAGTTCCCTCAATTACACCAATTGATTACAAAAGTGATTTTGTTATAATTTTCGAGAATAAGCGAGCTCCCAAAAAGAAGCAGCGTAAAAAATGCTAACTTAATGTATTCTAGATACATAAACAGGCCGTTTATCATTATTTATTTGGGATATTACAGTAAATATACAATAGAAGTATGATAACCCTGATTTATATTTCGCCTACCAACTTAACGCCCGCCTTGAGTCTACTAATAATTATTTACAAATTGATTCGCCTCAATGAAAAGCTAATTAGCTGTTCATTCAATCGAGCAAATTCAGGCAATTATCTAAATACGAGTTAAAATTAATTTGGTAATAAATCAGATGCCGTCATAGATGTGTGGCATAAGCGACCGTGACTTTCAAATGTCAAACCATTACGCTCGCGTATAACGAAGATTAATCAAGAAACGATAAAAGTTAAGTTATTAACGATCTTGTTGGCCTAATTAGGCCATCGAGTCATTAAAATCCTACGTTCGTAGCCTACGAAAGTCTTAAAAGAAATCCTATTAGCATTTAGACCAACCTACGTAAAAACTGAAATGTCTGATTAATTATTAAAAACTCTATGACGAATTAATGAGGTATAGGTACGAGTATACTATGCATATACAATTGTACATATGCAGCAATAGACATTAGATATATTTGCAGTTGAACTCCATGAGGTGAGGGGGACAGAGACACAGAAGCGCGTCATGTCATTACTTCTGCACTTATAGGTAAAATAAACAATCAAGATTTAAACAATCAAGGCCAAAGTAAAGAGCAGTCGGAGCCATTTTCCTGGACACCGACGCCCATAGACTAGAACACCGAATAACGTTATGTTGTAATTTAATACTTATGTGTGGAAGCGAGGTTAGATGTGTGAGTAATAAGACATTTTACAGGTGGCGTTGTAGGTGTCGCTCCATAATATGAGAAATAAAATGCCCACATCATGCATTAGAGATACACGCACACATCCATAAAATATGAAAATGTACTTGATATTGAATAATTCAACAAATGAAACAGTGACTAAGAGTCACCGTAGTACACATTATATATACTAATCACACAATCATTTTGTGGGTAGCTGTGCTAAGGGAAACTGAGGCGTCACACGAGGAGGTTAAAGTCCGGATTGCCACGTGCCACGCATAGTGATAGGAGCGCCTTACCGAGCGTGTGCGTTTGCAAATGTTAATAATCTTGGTTTTTTATTACATTAATAAATATTTATATATTAGTTATAAATGCATGACAAACGGGCATTTAAAGTCCCTTGTTAATATAGTATATGTTTATAAGTGGCCGCACAATCAAAGGTTTTGAAGTTTTATGGTCGCAGCACACTTATCAACTCGGAAATGGATCGTAACCGTATCACCTCAAGCCGGTCAGTATTCTTTGTATGAAACTTCATACTGCAACGCACACTAATGGGAAACGTAACGTAATCGTATCGTCTCCGCTTTTCTAGGCGAGGCTTTTACGATCCTTTTTTCGAATTGATAAGTGTGCGGCGACCATTAGCAGTCTGTGGCCGATTGGGGCATATCCCTCATATGCCCCAATGCTCAGAAAAAACCGAACGAAACGCAACACTTTTAAAGCGGTATCATAAGAGGTCCTCCGGTCGTGCTGACATCATGACACTACCTTTTACTGCTGTACTAAAGATGGAAATATTGCTTTAATATAAAAAGAAACTAAATGCATTTTTACGCGCATTGAAGGGTATTGCTGAATCCAGCATCGAAGTGGCTATAGATTTATACTTCGTGATACATCATTACATATCTCTGAATATCAAAAATAAAACTTTTTGTAATTTATGAGATTTTACTCTAGAGTTTAGATTTTTGAACCTCACGAACACACACCACACAACCTTCAAAAATGTACGAAGTTGGGAATAGTACTTCAGTATTGATTTATATAAGTAATAATAAGATAAGAATAGATAGTAATAAGATTTGATTGTTGATTTCTGCAGCAGCAGGGTAATGGGCAGCACCAACATCCTCATATTGGCTCTTAAAGCTCGATACTACTAGGAGAGAGACAGGACATTATTCTTTGAATAAATGGACAATGATCGCCTTCCCCTCCCTCTCCTCCTGCCCTCTGCACATCAACCGTTGGTGATGCTTGGTTAAGTGTGTGACGCAGGTACGCGTGAATAATTTTTAATGTTACCGTTTAGGTTTCTCACGCTGTTCCTTCACTATGAACTGTTAGGTTAATGATACATAATATGAGGAAAGTATAGTAAGTATGTAAATAATGTCAAGTTTTTAGTATATAATATTATATTCAGGTTAAGTCGTAAAAGCAAATAGTTCAATGGCTAAATAATTTACAGACCTTCACCATATAACCAATATGCGATTGCAGATTGGAGCATCGACATTATATTTGATTGGATACAATTTACTCCCCGACATAATTGACTATGTATTCGATCGATACATAAATTTTCCATCTAAACTAGTATTTATTTGTACCCACATTCATATTCTTAAGTCGGTGGATACTGGGTGTTTAGAACAGCCCTTACTCTCTGACAAATCCGGAGGATTTAAAGACGTTGAGAACTATGTTGCTTTTGCTGGACGTCTCCTTTTAGCTACAGTCCGTCATATATTCATAGGGTAGACTGTAGCTGACTAACACAATACCAACACAATAACCTATATATATGTAGTTCTCTGGATGCGACCTACGTTCCTAGAGATTTTCTTAAAGCATCTTTAAACCTTCCTGTTATATGCTTTTAATTTAAATTTATCACACAAATCATTTGATGGAATTAGAAAATATAGATACTACGCTGAATCACCTGACTGCACGGTTAATAAAAGTGAAGTATTTCTACATATGAATAGCGTTTAAATGAGATGATATAAAAAGTCGTGACATGATGCAATTTGCAGCGCGCAAGTATTTCTATTGCCTCATCGTTTTATCATCAGCTTACTTCAACGAGACGACAATGTCACCGCAAAACGACATTCTCTGTATTATCATCATCCTCTTAATCAGCCGGAGGACGTTCACTGCTGTTGATCCTCTTCCATAGAGCGCCACATGTCAGAGTCTCTTGCATCCAGCAGCTCCCCACCGCCACCCAAGACGTCAGTCCAACAGGTTGGAGGCAGTCCAAAAGTCTGTACTCCCGTGCTGCCATGCAGTAACTTTCTTCTCCAGCAGTTATCGGTTCGGAAAGTAATGTGGCCGGCCCACTGCCACTTTAGCTTGTCAGCATCTTCATCATCACAATTCTAAATTAACTATCATTATTACTGGCATGATAACCCATGATCTTTACATTGGTCATGTGTTGGACATTCCTCTCCTACTTTCACCTGGTCTGTGGTTTACCGACTCTTCAGCACGGCGGCGTACGGTACGGATCGTAGTAAGAAATGGCCCGATGGTTGAGGTATCTCTCGCTTACACGACTACTATTCTATCGTGTTTTAATAATGAGTTATCGGCGACTCTTTAGGGGAAGGAGAAGAGGAAAACGAGAGCAACGCATCTACATAGCAATAATGTGGATGTTTATGAGCGGCGGTAGCCATCTTATTTAGTATAAGGGGGGCAATTTGGTTTCGTTGTTCGTTGCTTCCTGGTATTAAAAAAAATGTACTATCGAAGTAACAAGCATATTGATTTTTTTTTTTTGTGGTGTAGGAGGGCAAACGAGCAGCCGGAGCCATTTTCATGACTACCGACGCCCACAAACATCCACATAGAGGCTATACAGATACGCTGCCCTCTTTTCTCCTCCCACTCCCATGGGCCACCGGCTACTTACACACCGCACGTAACGCGACAGCACAGCTGTCACTTTACGCCGGTCTCGTGTAAGCGAGAGGTACCTCCCCGGTCGTGCCGGCCGAATTCGACTGCATGCAAGCATGCAGTGTGGCACTACCTCTTACCAAACAAGCATAATTAACGCATAAATAACATTCCTAATTATATTTAATCTCGTCTCAATAGACGACGTAGAGATACTCACCCTCCAGTGAACACGTATCATGATATATAAAATTAATTATAGTTGCCGCAGAAGCTATTGTTATCTGCTAACATTTAACTGTGCTGCCGCCTGCCGGTAACTGTTACGTCACGCCATCAAAACTATTATTAAAGTACGAGTACTTATCTACGTTAACTGTTTACTCTAAACTCCCTGATTTTATATTGTTGGCATATATTTGTTAAAACAAAAAAAGTGTCATAGTAAGGATTGCACTGTATGCGCGTTGATGTCTAAAATATGGGTCACGAATCCCACGTAGTTTCAGGAAGAAAGTATTTACTTGCTTGAATTACAAGTTTTTTTGAGTTTACTATTATTCCTGAATGATGTTAATTTATCTTTCAATATAATATCATAATAATGTAATATTTTTTTATAAAAAAATATTTCAAAACTGTTCTATAATCTAAAAATCATTTATTTTTATGGTAAGGATTTTATTTAAATAATCATATACAGAAATCAAGTTCTGAACACTTCAAAACGTTATTGCAGACATTAAGAATATGTTATGCGACTAATTTATTAGGAAGTGACCGCTAATGTTTAAAATTAGATTATTTTTTGTAAATATATGAATAATGCAGATATACAAATGTTACAGATTTATCGGAATATTATGATAATAATGCGAGTTATAAGGAAAAACGTTTACTAGCTAAAATTAAAGTTGATTTTAAATAACTCTACACTTATAACTAATGACTATGTGTATTTGACAATCTGTTCATTAGCATTACAACAATGGCATTACTGAATGTTTAGAAAATGCCATGTAATTTTTTTTTCCGATTAAAAATATGCTGGAGCTCTAGAGCATAAAAGTTTAAACGAGATGTGAGAGAACACCTTTGTCTCTGCATCTATTGTTAGATATCTTAGTATATGTACGCGTTAATGATAATGACAGTTACAAAATATAAAATTAAAATCCAAACTAATTAAGAAACTGTATTACCAGCACAAAAGAATATGGCTATATATTGTATTAAAACGTCCGAATAAACCCTTTCAACTCTTAATTGGTATCGACAAAAAACGAGGAGCATCCACGGCACAGCCTCGGCTCGCTGCGTCCGGCCGGCGGCCGGCAAGGACGCTAATAGTCACACAAAAGCCACATATTAGTTTTTTTCGTTAGATTATTTTTATTCCATTCACGTCAGATTTCAATTGGAAAACTCTACAATTGGAACTCTATCATCGATTAGCCGTGATTGTGCTTTTATTTGTAAGTTCGTATTGTGTGATGCTCTTTTGTAGTATTATTTAGTTGTTTGTTACATTTAACTTTCATATTACAATTGATTGGAACGAGTGCAAATAATCAATTTTTACTTTTGCACTAAACCAGTTTTTGACATGTAACTGGTTTGTAGATTGCGGTTAGCACCCTTGAAGTTATTAAATAATACAGAGTCCGAGCAGGCCAAAGCTCGGCCACTGGTGGTGGAGCCGGCAGGGGGGTGGCGGCGCGGGGGCGGGGCGACCTGCGCGCGCGCAACAGCCTGCGAACTGATCAGTCTCCGTCCGACCAAAACCCGGGTCGAACATACGATTCGTTTTGTGTCGTTTACACGGTCGTGTCTGCGAGTGTTACGCTCCATCTTTGAAGATTGGGTGCAGTGTTGTGATAGTGTGATTTTAGTCGTACAAATAAATTGTGTATCACTACAGAATAACACTGTCATCGGTGCTCGGCTGGTTCCACGGACTAACGGCTGTTCGCCTATCGAGGGAAGGCGGATCGCTTCACCGGGAGGAATGAGCCCCGTACACTACTGTTCCCACACACACCGATGATCTCAAGGTTGGCATCTCTCGTACTCAATTGGCCGTGTCATAATCACTCCACCGGACCCTGAGTCCGCTAACATTCTCTTCGATAAACTTACTCTCAGTTCTGATCTCGTTACATTCGTTCCTTTCAAAGTTTCTACTGCTTAACATTCACTAATAACGACTCTACGATTACTATGATTTCCGCTTATTTTAATACAATATGTTAGCTAATAAAATTATTGTTCAGGATATATTGTGTATCTCCTGTTTGTAAAGTGTGTAAAATATAATATTATGTTCAATGTTCATATTGTACTAAACCAACTTAATGTATAAATATTTATAAGTTTTGTTATATACTTACGTCATTATAATTAATTAACATCAGTACATTTAGACAAGAATATATGATCTTCATACCTTACTTCAAATAACGCATATTAAATATTTCATTGAAAAGTATATAGTATTCTATATCTAATTCGTTAAGGTAATCAACGTAATACGGTTGCAAAACCCATGAGCAGGTTTCACTAGAGGGCGCTCCAGCTCAATTTATGTAAGCGGGGCCTGCCCCTTCATCACCATATAAAGAAAAGTGGATTTCTTTCATTTGTAATCGCACGACACATGCCTACCTACTTACTTCATGTTACGTTACGTAATTTACTTTTCATTCTGTTTATCCTGCTCTTAATCATCGGCATCATGCCAGATGCCAACCTTTTCGAGTGATTAAATCATTGGTAATTTAGACTCGAATTCATTTCAGATAGAAATAATGATGGGTATAATAACAAATGTAGATCAATTCTCTTGTTTTCTTTTCATGATAGAATTTCCCTTCATTTTGTATCTCTTCCTTACATTGTCGTAAATTTTCTATTAAGGGCATATGATGAAGAGAGAGAGAGAGAATGATCATGAGATGACGATTCTGTTTCGGTAGCAACTCTTCCCATATTGAAAAAACTACTACTTCTTTGGTTACTGTCTTTCTGCCTTTGAACAGTCCCCACTACGTCGTCGGAACCGTGCAATGGGGTCAGGTTCCCATCTTGACCCCTCGCCTCAGTACTGCTCACTTCTCAAACTTAACTTATACTTTTATTACACACTTTGTTGTCAATCTTTTAATTCAAAACATTTTCTGAATTTAAAAGTTTTCTGACTTCAAAATTTTACGAGTTTCGTTTCTGATTGACCAGTTATTTGAATGAATGTGTTGAGAAGAAAACTAAAAGGAATCATTTATACACAATTTCATTAAACAATAGATAATGTTATTCATAAGAATATTTAGCGTGTAAAACGTTACATAAATTAAAAATAAAGTACCTATAATTATTTTGTATAAGGAAGCAACTTCAACAATTTTCCATAATATTATATATTGTTTTTAAATCTCTACATTTGTTCATAAATCTTTCAATACTTTTGTATTCAAATGATTGTAAAAAATATACCAAATAATATATTTCTTTACAATTGAAAAACCTCAGGTTTTTCTCAAAAAGTTGATGATAGACAAATAAACTGAAAAAGGTAAAGTATTAATTCTAGTCTCATTATAGGAAAACAAATTAAATGGTTATATATAAAAAATGTGTTTTCGGCAGTGACTCAACTGGAAAAGTGAAGATAGTAGTCACGATATAGATGATTGTTATGGTGATGAAATAGGTTTTCCCAAGATAAAGTCTGTATAGTTCTATTACAAGTTACTTTTTAGAAATACCGATTCTGTTGTTCATTATTTAAGTTATGTTAGACTTACTTATATTCGTTTTTTAACTGTGGTTCATACTAATCCACCTTCTCTAATGACTAATAACTTCCTTATTCTAAATAAAAATCTATATCTCATAAGACTATAAAGCGTTATTTATAAATAGAATTCTATAAATATTTTACCTGCAGTATAGACAATACTTATACATATAGTTCGTGAAAAAATACAAAGTGTAGGTGGCAGCAAATGTCGTAGAAAGCGAGTTTACCTTCAATTAATGATTCATGATGAAGGTCACTTGACTGAGTGGTACTGCAAGAGACGCATATAAATACTCTGCAACTTCTCAGTATAATTACTGAGTGGGAGCGCTGCTAGAGTCCTCCCACTCCTAAATGGCCCAAGGATCTACTGCGAATGGGCGTTAGAGTTACAAGTGAAGTTATGTCATTTACAGCTTTGTATTGGTCTAAGAATGACATAAAGGGTCTGTGGGTGTTGGTATTTTTTATCTACGACACGGCGCTCCTAGACCACTTGACCGCTGACTGCAAACAACGCACCGGTTTTGGCGTTGCATGGCTCTGCGTTTAGTAAATCAAACATGAAGTGTTGATGAGAATTTTAACCAAACATTTGTATGCTATCGTTACGATTTTTAGCAAGAATTCCCATTTCGTATTCGGCAGACAATGATGATGACGTAATTACAAAAATGTTCTGCTGTTAGGAACAGGAATCACATACAATATATATTCTATATACTACCTTTCTACTAATAAAGATACTTACTATTTTATAATAGTTAATCAAAATGTATATAATGTGTCCTTCCTGGAGTCACATCTATTTCTATACCAAAATTTACGAAAATGAGTTCAGCAATTGATGATTGAAAGTGTAAAAATAAAACATACACACATTCGCATTTATATTTATTATATTGTTCTATTTTTGTGGTAAAATTCATAAATATCTTAAACTAAATTCCCATCAAGTGAGATTTCTAAGACGGCATTTCTCTTTGTCTTCAAACTGATAATTAAATAAAAATTTTGGACGTCCGAGTATTTTAAGAATTTTTCTCACAACGAGTGAAACTATAATCCTATAACCACTTATTGTAATTGGCCACGCATCGCTGACGCCGGCTACGAATCAATTGAATGGAAAAACAAAAAATAATAACTTACAAGTCTTAAAATCACGACATGTCATGTCACGTTAGCCTTGGCAACAATGGTTTACCATAAATGAATATTTACACAAGATATTTAGGTTGCTATTAGTATAAAAATGGGCCGACAATGGCTGTGTTGCAAGAATGCGACCTGAAATAGCTCTGCTGCTCAAGATATGCCTATCGTACTCGTCGATATCAATATGAATGAGGGAAAGGGCGAACTTGTGGTTGCGCATAAACATGCACTTTGTAGCTCTGCAGCGTTTTACATTCTAAAAAGATTGGCCATCTATATCAAATTAAATCGAGAGAACGCTTATTTTACGAGATTTATTCAGAATAGGTGGATTATGAAGTATGATTATTATTTGAATTTCTTCTAAGTCATAAAAAGGATATGTAATTTTCGTGAATCATTACCACTACATACTTATAGTATGCAGCTGAGTAAATATTAACTAAACATCTTTTCTATTTATGTCGCGTATCTATTACATAATTAAATTTGTATAATATGGAAATGGAGACCATTGTCCACAATGCTTATTTTCTTTATTTTATACATTCATCAACTAAATTTAATTAAGTGCCCGCGATTTGTTAAAGTCTGTGTCTGTATTATGTATATTTAGCAATATAATTTTATAAAAATATATTCATTATTTCTTAGGAATAGAAAGAAATAATGGTTTTCAAAGTGCTTAATAGATCAGAAATGTGAAGGAATTATTAGAAGAAAATTATTTTCATAAAAGATATCTATAGTTGAAGCAGGGAAGAGCTGTTCAATTCAATTCAATAGAACATATTTATTAGTGAGTTCAATAATCTGTTAATAATGCCAATAAAACCTCCCAGACTCCCCAATACACCACCCAACAGGTAATCCTGTGAGCGTACATGCAAGTTGAATGTCCTGTATGATTTATACTAGAGCGGTTACTTAGTCCTCAAATATTTATTGTAAAAGTTCTCCCCAGGGCCATATTTATACATGCTTACAACAGTTTATTAATTATTATTCTTACATAAATAAGAGGACTACACTAATTTGAATCTAATATTGAAAACCTCGTTGTCAGTAAAAACGTCT
>LUGF01032778.1:150582-165139 GCA_001625245.1 Calycopis cecrops | reverse complement strand
TAAGCAAAATCATTCTCAGTTCTTTTTTAATTAATACAAAACTTTTATCGTTATAATAGTCAGTTTGTTGTCAGTCTTTTGTTGTTATGTTCTGAAATTAGACTTCAGCTAAAAAAACCTAATTATATCGTAGCATTCCGAAAACCATGCATTACGTTTGGATTGTTCTTCCCATTCATACGGAACCCTCGGTGTGCGAGTCGGACTCACACTTGGCCGGTTTTTACATTAATGAATCGATACTGAGGGTGTTCTTTGAGATGTATTCAAGTTCTTTAGTTCAAAAAATAAGTCATAATTTATTCAATTTACTTGGGACAAAAAATATCTATATATCACTGGTAAGTATCATAAGTAGCTTATAAAGTAGTGTTATTAATGTGCCCAAATCAAAGAAGTGTTACTACATAATATCATAGTAAACGTCGAAGAATTTTGACTGAACAGCAGTAACGGACAACGCCGTAGTAGTAAAGGAACCTTTAGAGTGTTAAACAAATGCCGGTACCCCAAGGCCCCTTTGTTCTTAATGCAATCTATTCCCACAAAGCGGTTAATTGCTATCATCTACAGATCAAGAATGGTTTTTTTACTATTTCGACACAGTCTTTATTCTTTGACTGAGAATAGGTATAGTATTTCGTTTTGTATCATGTTATTAAAGTCTATTGTTGTTGGATAAAATTTGAATTTCTCTATTGTCTTGGTATCACTCTTTATTATTCTCAAAGAGAGTCTGTTTAAGTAATGAAAGTTGTCCCAAGCGAAAACTTTACATAATGCGTCTTGTTAAGTTAGTTATTAAGTAGTTGATATGTTAGTTCTTTTTCATTATTGTCAACGAGATTGATTCGATCCGAAAATAAGTTGACATTTTCGGATTGAATCATCATTAATATAATATCAATGTGTTCCAATTAGCGGTTTTACAAAGTAAAACGTTACAGATTATGTTTAAGTTTTGGCGTTATTAATAGATTGAAATATTCATACCTCAAATTATTTTACATACTTTTAAAAAGTATTACAATATATCTTTAGCAAGTACCAATTATCATAATATGTGTTTTACATTCAGACAATTTTTATAGGTAGTCAAACGCTGTGTAAAATTTTGCAATAAATTTAGATATTAATACTGTCTAGAACCTACAATATCTAGTACCTGTGAATATATATGAGACATCATGTCTGTACTAAAGAGAGAAACATAAAAACGTACATAAAACGCGATAAAAGTATTTCTAAGTAGCAACGTTTTAAGAATAGTCTGAATGTCTGTAACAGCGGTCGAGTGGTGTTAACCTCTTACTGGAGAGGTTACGAAAGGCGGACCGATTAGAACTTTAAGATAAATCTGTCTCATGTCCCCTTATTAATAAACATGGAATAACTATATCCAAGTAATAACCTGGTAATAAACTGACATCTGTCAAATTCCATACTTTTTTGTGTTTTTTTATTATGGAATTTGACAGATGTCAGTTTATTACAAGGTTATTCCTTGGATAGAGTTATTCTATGTTTATTAATAAGGGGGATGGTGTCTGTCTCGGCGAGAAAGGCGAGGCTTCATATAAAATCTGTCACAGCTAGAATGGTGAAGCTTGACATATACGAGTACATATATATAAATATATATAGTTCGCATAGCATACGGGGAGGATTTAGTTTATTCTAACGGTTATCATAATAGGTAGTCACACTTTTTTTTTATATTATTGAGGGCATACGAAGAGGTTAGTTAGTGACTACCGTCGCCCATGGACATCCGCAAAACTAGGTGTCTTGCAGACGCGTTGCCGGCCTTTAAGAAAGAGGAATGCTCTTTTCTTGAAGATCCCTAAGTCGTATCGGTTCGGAAATACCGAGGGAAGCAGCTGGTTCCATAGTACTGTTGTATGAGGTAAAAATGGCGTTTATACCGTTTTATTTATTATTATATATTTAATTACTATATAATTAAATTATTATTAAACAAATGACAAAAAAAAAACATACAATTTTCATTGTTCGCTATTACCTGTACAAATATAAATAAAATAAAATTTAGTCACTCTTTTCACGCAAATTGTATAGATTGAAGTAGTGAAGTGGTCACGTACTTAATTGAGCAAATAGTATTAGCGTCAGGCAATGGCCTACCGCTAATACTATTTGCTCTACTTTTTGTAGAGTAAAGAATGTTTGTGTTGTTTTAGAGTTAAGCGGCTAATTGAAGTCTAAATATTAGTATAACATTGATAATGAAGATCTAGGACGATCTCCACAGAAGAGCTGTGCCAGAATTAATGGCATTTATAAAAATAAAAAATAAAAAAAATTAAGTTGAAAGTGACGAATAGATACTGTTAGAGCTTATAATATAGTAACAAAAATATATCCTTTCTTCCTTCATAAGTCACCTGTGGAACAATCAAGTTGTCACGTCCTTACACTATAACGGTTAATTTAATTAAGAATTAGCAGAATAATCCAAATTCCCAAGCCGGCCCACTTCCAGTAATAGACAATTCACCTTTAAAAAACGTACAGTGTAGAGAATGTTTCTGTGATACAACGGTAAATTGACACAGTCACATAACTTTAGATATGGTAGCGATTATAAATTTTTAGCGTTATTTTTGCTGGCCATTTACTTTAAGCATTGATAAATTTACACACAGTAATATATAAATATGGAAAATCATTTGTATGCCAAAGCTTATAAATCTAGAACTTATTAACGTTGGAGAGCATTAAAATATAGTACCTACCTACACAATATTATTTACGTATACTAGGAGTACTTGAGATGATATTTCGAATATAAAACCTTAATTCTAATTACTTTGATGTTACTGATAAGATTTTTTTTTATATCATAGATGTATACAGATGTTTTCGTATCAATACAAAACCTGTTTTACCTCTATTTTTTGCGGTACAACATAATCCATACGGCGCCGGGTGGAACAACAATACGTAGAGGGGTCGTCGATTTGTACAGATGACGGTTTGATTCACCGTGATTATACACCTGTTGTCGACCGTGGGCACTCGAGCGGTGACAACGACCCGTTATGTCATTCCACACCACGCAGGGCTCCATACTCTCACGCGCTCCGCCGACATATCATCAATCTCCCACGACTTCAGCGTCATATAAATGACACTTTACGCTTCCTCATACTTATCTTCTGTACTGCCCTCAATGACCTTATAATGCATACATTTTATCACAATAATACGCTAATTACAGTTTTTAGTGCGTGTAAAAAATAAGATAACGTTTTTAATATATTTCCGCATATATTACACTTCCTATTCTTGTACAATGATTAATGAGATTTAAAAAAGTTTAATCTATTTATTTTTATCATTTACGTAAAACTCGACGAAATAGTTAGTTTCTATACTATTTACAAGTGTAGGTAATATTAATAAAGGTAACATATTATTATCCGGAATTTCCTGCATTTATCCCACAAAATCGATGAAATTTACTTATTCGTCCCAAACTGTATCAAGTAGCTTGTTTGTGCCTTCCTTGTAACTTTAATACCTTTTAACTTATCATCAGGGCGGTAGTCATTTACATCAATTCTAAAAACAAAAAATTTAATAACTCACAGGCATTTTTTTGTTAAAGAGCAGGTGGCCAAAATTCGCTACCCGAGAGAAGGTGCGCGATGCTTTTATAAAAACGACCGAGTATTATACTAAAGATGATTGTTATGTCTATAATTTTAAGTGTTTCCTTATCTTTTGGCTGGTTTTTATGTGTTTTGACCCGCGCTATATAACGGTACTTTATGAGTTACGACTGAGATCACTATCGTTACATTTGTTACGAGATAAACTTCTTAGGGACGTATGTAACCTATCTAGCTAGATCATATTACAAAGATGCATATCAGATGTATCAAATATTACACCTTGTAAGAGCTGCATTGCTCCTGAATTGGCCCATGGAGGTGGGAGGAGAAAGGGGGGCAGCGCATCTGTATGTCTCTATGCAGATGTCTATGGGCGTCGGTAGTCATGAAAATGGCTACAACTGCTCGTTTGCCCCCTTATACCATAAAAAAAAAAAAAGGTCACGACCGAGAGGATCTCTGGCTCACACGACACCGTCGCGGCCGCAAAGTCAGAGCTGTACTGTAGCTTTTCCTGGGGCTTAAGACTTTCCGGTGGTGGTTAGAGGGGAGAAGGCTTGTACCATAAAAAGCATTATTAATACGGATTGTTTTCGTTAAATATATATACATTTTCATTCTTATTAGAACGAGTGAATTTGCTGAATTACTGTAAAATTAAGCCGGCGCGGATGTTGTCCCCAATTCGTATTCAGGAAAAAAGAGAAATAAGACATTTTTATTTGGTCATTATTGAGTATTTATTTTTGAAGAATTTTTTTTATTTAAAATTTTGTCCTCTATTCAATTTTTTTTTGGAAATTTGGTTCTCTCCGGCCACTTTGGCTGCTGACAGTATATATCTCCTACAATTAATATGTAGCGAGTCCAATAGATATTAATTCTAACATAAAATTTTACTTGTATATAATAATACAACAATAGATATAATTGAATAAATTGAGATTAATTAAATAATTAAATTTCACTACTGTGCTCCAGAGACCTACTCTTAATTCTCTACTCGTAAGTGTTAACAGTCAAAGAGAAAGAAAAAGCAAAAGTAGAGTAATTAATACACATATATATGTACTACTAATAATAGTTCAAAATTATTACATTTTAAACATTCCAAACATTGCTACGGTTCATTCATCTCATCACTGATTGCTTTTATAACCTTATAAGCATCATTTGGCGGCATATTTCATTCTATATACGACTCAAGGCCCTGGTAATCGCTAACTGCACAACGTTAATTATTTTAAAAATGAAGTATTGCGTGCAGCTAAATGTGGCTTCTTTATAATAACGTTTGGCTTAGTTTCATCATCGTCAGACCAAAAAGGTACGACTTATTGATGGACAAAATTATTATACAATTTTTCACATTCGGAGTATGTAACGATTAGATAAAACAAAACAAAATGATTCTTCCTGAGGCACTGGAGTGGTTCTCGGAATGATCGTAAACCCTTGTTCGCTTGTTGATCGAACTGTGCCACCAGAATAGGATTATAATTTAGTACATTTTTATTCGCCCTCATTGTGCCGCACTGAAGACCTAAATTATGTAGAGATTGGACACAAAAAATGACGAATGACGGGAATATAACTGTCTAGGATAACTTCATGCCACGACAGTAAACTGATATTCACTTGCAAACCAAGGGCACCAAATAAACGTAGAGTCATACTATAGTCATAATTTGTCCAATTTTGTCATCTTTTTCGGCACTCATTATATATACATTGCATGTTTTTACACTGTTATGCTCTCTCGCTCTTTGGGGGAGCGGTTTTGAGCAGTGGAAGTCGAAGTCGTTATGATAATAATATATCATGTTATTCAAATCCTCATTGAAATGTCACTTCTATCAAATTAAGCATTTTGTGTTCCTAGCACTCCATTTATTTGCACAACATGAGGTCAGTTCTGTTATTCGCACGTTATGAGAGTGGGTCACATGTACATTGCACAATTTACTTAACAAAACAACAATGCCCAGTGATTGTACTTTAAAATGTACTGCTCACTAACAGCCCTACATAGACATAATGCTGAATAGAATAAAGCAAGAGATCTTATGATAAGCGGCCTGGCTGGTCACAGGTCACTGGAAAACAATGAAAACGATAAATTATGAATTGCCTTTACAACAAACTAACTACATAAAAGGATTACAGCGGCGTTTGTATATTTAATAGTCCATACGTGTCTGTTCTTATAACATTCTTAGACAGCGTTGGATTTAATTTTCATTCATGCTACAAAATTGTAGAAACATGTACAATTTGTTGATGTAGTTTTATTGTAATGAGTTTTGATAACATTCGTTAGCGTCTTTTAGTAGTACGGGAGTTAGTTCTACTAGTGTGATACGCAAGTGTCTATTGTGTTTATAAATAAATGTCGATTGTAAGGCGAACCTTGATATTTCGTAGTTACACAATACCGTCGGCGCTTTTGGTAAATCGCCATTAGGTTTGTTAAAGTGTGGAATGATATCGTTTGATAACTAGTCAGAAATGTATATTAAATAAAAGATTGTAGAATGTGGTACTTAGAAAGAAAGAAAGAAAGAAAGAAAGAAAAGTTTTTATTCAAAATAGAATTACAAGAATTACTTTTTGAACGTCAACAATTAAATCTACCACCGGTTCAACCCTAGCCCTGTCCTGAGAAGAACCGGCGAAACAAACTCAGCGGGCCTCATGTTTTGATCAGTTGTAAAATTCAAAAATATATAAATACAAGTACATTTGCATATGATATAATACAATACAATTCATGAATGTACATTTGTACAATAATTATGGTACAGAAACAGCCTGGGAGGAGGGCACTAATCCCAAGATGTGGTATCTGTCATAAAATCTGTTACCTTATAGTAAGCCTTACCACACAAACGCTCTTTAACAACTTTTTTAAATTTATTAATCGAAAGTTTTTGGATGTTTTCTGGGATACTATTGTAGAGACGTATGCATTGCCCCCGAAAGGAATTCTTTACTTTACTAAGTCTGTGAAATGGTATGTCTAATTTATGCCTGTTTCTCGTATTTATGTTATGATTATCATTTTTGGTTCTGAATTCACTAATGTTCTTTCTTACATACAATACATTATCCAAAATGTATTGAGAGTAAACAGTCAGTATACCGATGAACTTAAATTTATTTCTAAGTGATATATTGGAGGCTAGTTGGTAAATGCACGAATAGCTTACATTGCAGGTGAACCGTTACGATAACTTTTTTTTTCTCTTTTTAATTTTTTAGAGACTTGTCACATGAAGTGATTACAACGGTCCAACATTTTAACCTAAACTTAATATTACACCACCACCATAACATGAAACTCATCTGAACTTATAACTAAACCATAGAATTAGAATTGTTTTCACTACGTGAAAGATGTACAAAGCGTGGGAGCGAGACATTCAAATTAAGTTCCAATCATCGGAAAAGAAAAGAGACAGTAGAAGAAGTATATATGAGACTATCTACGATTTTTGTAGTAATTCTGACATTTGTCAAACATTTTTTTTGTCTCGCCTCTGTTCTGACATTGTGTATCTTGTACATTCTAAATCTATGAACTAAACAATATCTCGATTGGACGACTGGAAGCCATCCAATACAAAAGCTTGGAAATCACATAGACATAATAGTAATTGTCTTTTATCTTCGTTCCAGACACATTCCACCAAAAAATGATACGTCTTTTATAATCCCTCAAAATACAATTTGGGGACGAAACCTTGTTCATGAGGTAACCAAGTTACGCTTACTTATTCTTGTGTAAACTTCTTAGAAGTCTCAGTTTTTAAATAGTCTCTTACTCTTGGCGTAAGAAGTATTGCTTTGCTCACTTCCAGCTGCATAGGATAGGACCGACCGAAGAGGTACTTCTTGATTACACTGCAAAGTGACAAGCTATGCTGTCGCGTTTCGTGCGTAGAGAAGGAAGGTAACACATATGCATAATTGTAATGCTATGTTTGAGCGCGTCGATAGTCACACAAAGTTCCGACTGCTCGTTTGCCTCATAATACTATAAATATAAAAAGAGAACCTTGTTTTTTGATATTTTTTTTGTTATATTTCCAAATCCGAATTAGTAGTCACTGGGCGTAAATAGTTATAACCGCGGCTTCCGTCGCCACATCAAGGGAAAATATAAACCCGTGCCTTCATTTACATAATATTTCAATAAACTTGCTTTTTTGAATCCATTATTTAGAACAGCGTGAAATAGTAACACGCGCCTACAATTCCCAGAAAGTTTCGCATTTATGTTGTTGTTGTGTGTGTGTGTGTGTGTGTTGTTGTATGTAATGTTGTTGTGTACATAGAAAGATGTTGTCATCCGTTTTGGTCAGTAACAATATAGCGGAGATGTTAAGCCAGAAATCGCAAATCGAATGATAGCGGGATATCCTACTTAGACGTAAGTGGTGCTAAATTCTTGTACATCGAAGGGCGGCGATAGATCCGTTTGGTTATTGCTTCAACCAACTTGTTTTAAATAACAGTGTAGTGCTTAGAATTAAAGGTCAATACCTAACGATATTGACCGATATTAAATAAACTTCTAGGCTATTTTCAAAATTGACTGTTAGTACTGCTTCATTGTGTTTAGTAACAGACAGTGCCACACTGCATGCATGCATGTAGCCGAATTGGGCCGGCATGATAGGGGAGGTACCTCTCGCTTACACGAAAGCGGCGTAAAGTGACAGGTGTGCTGTCGCGTTTCGTGCGGTGTGTAAGTTATGTAAAAGTACTAAGCAGCATTCCACGACTTTTTACTATTACTTCTTTAGTGACAGAGTCGAGCTCAATGTCCGACAGGACCCCAGGAAAAGGTATTTTAATGATCAAAGCATGACTAAAACAGATGCGACCACAGAGTTAATTTGTATGGAATAATTAAACAAGTATATAAAATGTAAAGTTATACTCGTTTTGCTAATTATATAATGCGGGGCAGATGACCTGCGGCCGGATAATATAAGTGGCGGTAGTCTATGAACATCGTTAGATATTAAATGTTAGCCCCGGCATGCATAAGACCGGTTATCCTACCTTGCGGACTAGATTGCAGCATGTTTGTGCAATGTTATACCACCATTGAATTTACTACACATTTATGTAAAATATAAAAAAATTCCATGGTTCTAATCTTATTCTGATAGGACTTTCTCTTCTCTCCTATGGCGCTTCTTGATATGAAATGTACTAAAGACGACTTCTTAGTTTTATTGGCTTTATTCATTTCACCTAACGATCATTTAGATTAGGAAACACAACTCGACGGTAATGTGGGGTAAATACCACCTACCCCAATATAGAAAAGTGATAAAACCTATAAGAACTCTTCTTAATTTATATATAAATAAAAAAAAGGAAATAATTTTATTTCTTCCAAACTACATTAGAAATAAACATACAATATTGTATTTTAAAAGATTTTTTAAAGTTCACCGAAATTTAATTGATGGATTTCTAAAATCAATAAATTATAAATTTATCATTAAAAATACAGATAAAATCGTAAATATTATAATAGAAACATTTTGTTATAACATCCATAGAATGTCTGTATTATATTATAATACAATTTTAATATTTTAATTTTAAATGTAGAACGAAATTTATGTTTAGACTACTTTAGAACATTTTAGTAATTATCAGTTAATATTATAGATTTCCAGTTAGCCTCAGCAATTGTCCGTTTAATTTACTGGGTGTTCGGTTAGAGATTACGAAAATACGTTTTTCATTCATTTGTGAGCTCACAGCGTTCAAGTTGACTATACTGCTAATGCGGCAAAAAAGCGAGGAAAGCCTCACTTTAAAAAACATCTGCTACAATAGACTTTTTCAGCTCAATTTAATTTTAGTAAAGACAGTAAAGTTTAATCACGATAAATGTTATGTACACGTTAAATCTATCCAAGGGAAGCATGCCTCTTTTTCAGGATTTGTATCCCGAATTTATATTTATATTCATTCCCATATTTTTTAAATCAGGTTTAGTTTGGAACTTCATCTTCAAAGTAGATGTACTTTGAAGTCTTTTGCTCATACTAGCTGTATGTCGTATATAATGCATAACCTTTTATTAAGTGGGCTTTCGTTCGTCGGTTATGCATCATTCGTTACGTACTATAAGACCTAGGGGCCTTTTTATGAAGGAGCAAAGTGGTATGAAGCAAATGTAATGATGCTTTATATAAATACTTCCAAGTCTTCTCCCATCTCCTGATTAAATTCGATAAGACAAGACAGTTAAATGCTAAAATTTTATCAAAGTATCATAACTGCTTGTTGATGTCTATTCTGGCTACGCAAGATTTAAAGATCTTTTCGAAACAAATCATTCTTTAAACGCTGTACATTTCCTACTCGCTCAGTCCGCAGCAACGGTCAGTTGGTTACTAGCCGTCTGATAGGTAATTAGCGGCCGTATTATGAGTGCATCAGAAGTGATTACGTATGCTGGCAGCGTGCGGCCGCGACATCGCCGTCCGCCGTCGCCGGCACCGGAACCTCATTATACGACCGTTCCTTCTCCTTTAATAGATTATATCGACAACAGAACACGCACGTCGTTTATGTAACAATTTTTTTCAATATGTTTTTTTTAATAATTTCTGAAATAAACTGAGTCCTATGTTATTTGTCACGAATCTTATCACTTTTCGTTTCTGTCGGAGTTAAATCTGCGTTGACTTTACCAAATGACCGATAAAAATTACAGAGTTAATTACTCTAATTGTCCGATTTAACATGTTTATGACAGTGCATATTCGTTTAAATGTAGATAATATTATATTTATCTATGGTTAGTCTCGGTCTACTTTTTTTAGTTCTGACTAGCATCGTTGTTAATATGTTAACCCCAAAATTATAATTCATAAGCTTATCCAACGTTTCCTCGGCCGTCCTCTGCGTCTCGCTCCGTCCGGGGCCCACTGAGATGTTATGTGGGCCCACTTCTCGGCGTTCATCCTCGACTCATGACCAGCCCACTCCCACTTCAGCCGGGCGGTCTTGTTGCCGACGTCTGCGATGCGGGTCGTTGAGCGTAGCGTCGTATTCCGCACCTGGTCGACGCGTTTGACGCCGAGGATGCTACGCTCCATTACCCGTTGAAACGTTGGCGGGACGACCTCGATGCCCTCGACAAAAGCTGGTGGGAGAAGTCAAAAGACCGGGATGGTTGGCGAAGTTTGGGGGAGGCCTTTGTCCAGCAGTGGGACAACATAGGCTGAACAAAAAAAAAAAGCTTATCCAATGACAATAAATTAACTGTGAGTCAAGTGCCAGGACATTAATGTATTTACTGTGTGAATGATGACTGAATATCAATTACGCTGGATAAGCTTTTAATACTTATATCTTTTAACGTAGGCATATTCTCAGCAATGCCAGCATACCAATCATCCCTTTCGTAAGTTATTCGGAATATGGCGAGAAATAGAAATACTTATATTTAATAGTGCATAAAATTACTTTATTATAGAGGTAATTTTGTGTTGTATAAATTATAATAAAATTACATATTAATGTTACTATTTAGAAACCTACTCTGAAGCGATTTCTTTAGAATTTTACTTTACTGACTTTCAGAGCAACGGGAACTGTATTCTCGGCGACATGTCAAAGTGTTGTTGTATTGTCCATACACAAGCTTCTAAGTAATTTTATTAAACTGTATGTTAAGTGACACTTAGATAAACTTAAAAATGAATACATTACATACTTTAACATTTAAAGTAGTAACTTTATTTGTAAGTAGTTATAAACACAGCTGACATCATAAAACAAGCAAGTGGTGTCACTATATGCCATCATATACCTACTGACCTACATCTTACATAGTAAGATGCTTTATATTACAAATACTTATATTTTCTCTATAAATTATTTTTAGTGTGATTAAATATTATATTGTATTGTTTCATTCGATTCAATTAATATAAGTCCAACGACTTTACCGTTACGAAACGACACAGCACTTCCATTTGTTCTATTCTCCAAGGAATCCAGTACAAGCAATAGAGCCCACTAACCTTCAACAGAAACAGCTACAGCAGTCGTATTGTCCCGCTACTAATACTACCAGTACCGTTCGAAATAATATGCTGCAATTCGTTCCGTTTAGATTATTATCGAAAATATTCAATTCTGATCTCTACTGACCGCTGAGATATCTAACGACCCTGTTGCAAAACACAACAAAGATAATCTTTGTTACGGTATTTTTGTATTTTGATAGCTTCCGCTTCGTTGTATTAGTTGTAACTATCTAGTTCTATGGCTCCGCGCACCCAACTGTTGTTCATAGTCATATGAATAGGTGATAATAAAACAAAGTAAGACCCAAGATGTGAGCATTGATTCTGACTGATTTGTAATGAGCTCATTACAAATTTCACAATCTCTCTCTCTCACGCAAACAAAAAGTAAATCGCTCACAACTAGGGAATTCAAAAGTGTACAAGATGTATTTCTTTTCGCCATTGGACCGGTTCTGCGGTGACTTATCTGTAAATTATGAAATTAGAGACACAAACAGTTATGGCTTCCGCCAAAATCAGACGTACGTATCTATAAAGTAGATCTTAACTGTTTTTTTCCGGTGCGTAATCAGGTTCTTGTTTAGACTATCAAAAATTTGAAAAATTAAAAAAACACACCATGATACCACCGGCGATAAAAACATTAATTAATTATTGTTAGACAGGTATATCATTAAATTGGAAATTAAGAAACCGGCATATTTAACGTGACTTGATACACTTTGTATTCCCCTGTTATGGCCGACGCATACGAGAGATTTTTGTTCGCGGAGTTTTGTCTGCGGACCGGAAAATGTATGCAAAGTACCGCGTACTTTTGATCCCTCGTTCGCATTACAACGTACAGTTGCAAGTGTTCTATTCTAGCGGATAAAAAAGTCCGCGGACAAAAATCTCTCGTCTGCACAGGCCATTAGTGTTACCATCATCGTTAGTGACTATTTGATGTTATCTGCTGTAGCCCGAGTATGCTACCAGCTGTCTTATGGCTAGCATGCTAATAAGTGCCTCGAGATGAAACTGGCATGTATAATGAGATTGAAAGTCTTTGACGGAAAATACAACGCGCGTACATGCCAATTAGGGCATAAATACTCTGTGTCTACCAACTCTTAAAGACGCTACTAGGGTATTCCTCAGATAGTGTGGTAGTGCATATAAATGTGCATGTAAGGTACATACTAATGATACACATATACTGTCTCGCCAATTATTGTTACAATTAAAAATAAAAATTGAATTTGGAATCTGTCATTTTTATACGATTGTTCATTGTGTTTTCTCATTTTGGCGCTAATACATTGTACAACATTTTGCGATATTAAAATGGAGTGGGGTGACAACAAACAACAGAATCGCTGTAATTGCATTACACAAAGAAGGTATAGAGCCAAATGCAATTTTTAAAATTCTCCATACACTTGGTATATAGTCAAATGTTTGTGTACCGGGCTATTAATAGGTACAATGAGACTTCCTCTGTTTGTGACAGACAAAGATCTGGCCGTCCAAGTATATTCGTACAAAAAAGGTGGTCAAAGCAGTAAAGGAAAGAATTCGAAGAAATCCTGTCCGAAAACAAAAGGTAGCACCTAGAACCATGTCGCGTATTTTAAGAGATGACTTAGGAGTTGCAGCCTATAATTGAAAAACTAAAGACAAATAGGGTGGTAAAATCTAAACAACTACTGAAGCGGTATGCAAAGAGAGGTCACAGAAAATTTTTGTTTACGAATGAGATTTTTTTTACAATTGAGCAACATTTAAACAAACAAAATGTACGGTCATTTTGTTATGCTCAAAGCTCTAAGGAAGCTTCCCAATTAGTCGACAGAGTGCAACGTGGGCATTATCCGACTTCAATGATGGTTTGGTGGGTTAGCTAGAAAGGACTAGCTGTATTTTTGTGAAAAAGGTATCAAAACATCGGCACAAGTGTATCAAGATACCATTCTTGAGAAGGTAGTTAAGCCCCTAAATAACACCTTGTATAGTCCTTATAGCAAGACTCGGCTCCGTGTTATAAAGCTCGCTCCACGCAGTCTTGGTAGGAAGCGAACGTCACCGACTTCATCAGAGCGGAAGACTGGCCGTCCTCTAGTCTCGATCTTAATCCGCTTATGGTTCAGCTTGCTCTAAACGCCATGAGAGTCCCTAAAACAATCCATACGATTGGCAGTGAAGAATTTCCCCATGAAAAGCGTGCGTGCTTCTATTGATAACTGACCTCAACGTGTAAAGGGCTGCATTGCAGCCAATGGAGACCACTTCGTATAAGTTTTTCATATTTTAATTGTTTTATTATTTGTGTATTAAACTAACACAATGTAAAAGTAATAAATGTTATTTGCAATTGAAAAAATATTTTTTTCTTTGTAACAGATCTTATAGCTAGACTATATTTATATATAGATAAATGCTACGGGCTAAATGTGTTCACTTATAACATTGAAAAAAAAATATATTTAATAAAAGAATACATAATATTTCACGCATAATGCACAATGAGTTATACCATGCTGTTTAAAGGTAACGGGGGCAATAAATGTACGTCCACAAGAATAATCAATCTTTATTACCTAGGTAATTTGTTTAATAATATGCAGCAACATTACTTCTAGTTGCTTAAATATATTCCATATAATATTATAATGTATATGTATTTTTAAAATTGGTGCTTGTTACCGTTTCCGTAAATTACTTGATCTTTGGCCACGTCACAATCGACCATTTTTGCAACTAAAATCTAAATAATAATTCAGTATGTTTTATTGTTAGTTTTAACACGTCTTGAGTATTGTATTAAGGTTATTAATTTTATCATAGTGATGTATTTGGTAAATTCGC
>LUGF01032778.1:63543-147827 GCA_001625245.1 Calycopis cecrops | reverse complement strand
TTAAACACTGAACGTCACAAATATGCACTTTTTATAGTTTGCCAGTATTATTTGACGTATTAATCGTTCAGAACTAGATGGCGCTGCCATGCATATTTGGCGTGAACACTTATTATTTCCCTGTTAGGGCCTACGCAGACGAGGGATTTTTGTCCGCGGAGTTTTGTCTGCGAACCGGAAAATGTATGCAAAGTACCGCGTACTTTTAATCCCTCGTTCGCGTTACACCGTACAGTTGCAAGCGTTCTATTCTAGCGGACAAAAAAGTCCGCGGACAAAATCTCTCGTCTGCGCAGGCCGTTAGTGTTACCATCATCGTTAGTGGCTATTTGATGTTATCTGCTGTAGCCCGAGTATGCTACCAGCTGTCTGATGGCTAGCATGCTAATAAGTGCCTCGATATGAAACTGGCATGTATAATGAGATTGAAAGTCTTTGACGGAAAATACAACGCGCGTACATGCCAATTAGGGCATAAATACTCTTAAAGACGCTACTAGGGTATTCCTCAGATAGTGTGGTAGTGCATATATATGTGCATGTAAGGTACATACTAATGATACACATACACTTAGTCTGGCCAATTATTGTTACAATTAAAAATAAAAAAAATATTACATTTGAATTTGGAATCTGTCATTTTTATACGATTGTTCATTGTGTTTTCTCATTTTGGCGCTAATACATTGTACAACATTTTGCGATATTAAAATGGAGTGTGGTGGTGATAAGGAGAACAGAATCGCTGTAATTGCATTACACAAAGAAGGTATGGAGCCAAAATCCATACACTTGGTATATAGTTATATAGTCAAATGTTTGTGTACCGGGCTATTAATAGGTACAATGAGACTTCCTCTCTTTGTGACAGAGAAAGATCTGGACGTCCACGTATGTTCGTACAAAAAACGTGGTCAAAGCAGTAAGGGAAAGAATTAGAAGAAATCCTGTCCGAACGCAAAAGGTTTTATCTCGGGAAATAATGATAGCACCTAGAACCATAAATCGCGTATTGTAAGAGATGATTTAGGAGTTGCAGCCTATAACTGATAAATTAAAGACAAATAGGGTGGTAAAATCTAAACAACTACTGAATCGGTATGCAAAGAGAGGTCACAGAAAATTTATGTTTACGAATGAGATTTTTTTTACAACTGAGCAACATTTAAACAAACAAAATGTACGGTCATTTTGTTATGCTCAAAGCTCTAAGGAAGCTTCCCAATTAGTCGACAGAGTGCAACGTGGGCATTATCCGACTTCAATGATGGTTTGGTGGGGTTCGCTAGACAGGAGTAGCTGAACCATATTTTTGTGAAAAAGGTATCAAAACATCGGCACAAGTGTATCAAGATACCATTCTTGAGAAGGTAGTTAAGCCCCTTAATAACACCATGTATAGTCCTTATAGCAAGACTCGGCTCCGGGTCATAAAGCTCGCTCCACGCAGTCTTGGTAGGAAGCGAACGTCTCCGACTTCATCAGAGCGGAAGACTGGCCGTCCTCTAGTCTCGATGTTAATCCGCTGGGTTATGGTTCAGCTTGCTCTAAACGCCATGAGAGTCTCTAAAACCTCCAAAAAATAGACCTCAACGTGTAAAGGGCTGTATTGCAGCCAATGGAGACCACTTCGTATAAGCTTTTCATATTTTAATTGTTTTATTATTTGTGTATTAAACTAACACAATGTAAAAGTAATAAATATTATTTGCAATTGAAAAAATATTTTTTTCTTTGTAACAGATCTTATAGCTAGACTATATTTATATATAGATAAATGCTACGGGCTAAATGTGTTCACTTATAACATTGAAAAAAAATATATTTAATAAAAGAATACATAATATTTCACGCATAACGGGGCAATAAATGGCATAACGGGGGCAATAAATGTCCGTCCACAAGAATGATCAATCTTTATTACCTAGGTAATTTGTTTAATAATATGCAGCACATTACTTCTAGTTGCTTAAATATATTCCATATAATATTATAATGTATAAGTACTTTTAAAATTGGTGCTTGTTACCGTTTCCGTGAATTACTTGATCTTTGGCCACGTCACAATCGACCATTTTTGCAACTAAAATCTAAATAATAATTCAGTATGTTTTATTGTTAGTTTTAACACGTCTTGAGTATTGTATTATGGTTATTAATTTTATCATAGTGATGTATTTGGTAAACTCTCCTTTGCCAAATTCGCTCAGATCTTAGGAGAATAGCTTTAAGTCAATACTGGATTTAGGATACTTATATGCAGTGTAAAGTTATTACACCTTGTATGCGGGCCCATATTACCTTTGGGCTTGAGGTTACTATCGGTAGAAGTATCCAATAAAATTTAATTTCTCCTTTAACATATTGTTATCCAAATTTGAATGTGTGTATAAGATCCCCAATAGTCAGAGTATGTGGGTTTCTAGACGATCTGTTGGAGCTGATAAAAGTGGAGCCCATAGAAGCAGTGAAGATTCATTTCCCAAGAGAGAAACTGGCATGTGAGCATTGTTTGCAGCCTACTTTACTTGTGTGTGCCAACGAACCACTCGAGACGTGAAAGTGAATGGCGCAAGCAAGTTCATACGAATCTACGGACGTGTTTACGCCTGATTTGACTTGAACACGCAAACTTGCATCTGCTACCAATATAATATAATGATGTAAGACATATCGATCAACTACTTTCAATCAGTGAAGGTATTCTGAAGATACGTCAGAATTGCGAACGCATCCCACTCGAATCCGAAAAATATATTTTTTATACTTATTGGAGTTTTCATTATAGGTTCCATACTGATGTAGGTTTTATTAAATCCCATTATGATTAATATAATTTTATTAGAATATTTTAATAGTAATATGTTAATTAAAATACTAATTCTAAATGAATATGTTCGTTAGCCCTCCTTTATCTGTTGCTGAACGCAGGCTTTCTCTTTTTTTTTAAAATTGAAAATAAATGTCATTATGAATTATGTTGAGTTCGAATATGTGGGTAAAATTTGGCATGATATACCTTCTGAATCCACGCCAAAACAGTAGCCGCCTTCGTTTCATAATGCATTGTTCAGTATGCCCTACCTGTACACATGTCACATATCCTTACCTAAATGCTTCTCCCTTATGTATCTCTCCCGAACTTCTAATTACTTAATCATTGACTCAGAAGATACTTGCTTGTTAAATAAGTGATATATTAAATTTGACTTTGCAACGAAAGTGAGCAAAAACACATGTATGGGCCATTTGCGTGTGAACGCAAACGGTTGTAAGCAGGCGATAACAAAAATGATTTACGATCTGTACCATATTTTATAAAAATTTCGCGATGCCACTTTAACAATGTATCCCTTTTTAAGACTAGTATTTTGCAAGAGGATTAATTTAAATTGTAAATATGCGGTCACGAAAACATTTACTTCTCTGTACTAATGCAATGCTAAAGTGTTTCAACTTGGCTAGAGAGCGTAAAAAATCGAATATTAACATCAACAATTACCAAAACGCTACTGTTGGTTATACAATAGTTATGTATACTAAGTGGTAATGAAACTTAAATACCATACACGCAAATAAAATTGTGTGTCACGACCAACTTGAGAAGTCAAGGTTTTTGAGTATTGAAGACAATGTAAATAGGTTTCCGTACATCAATCACATGTGGCCTTACGTGTGTTGCGTCATAGTCGATAACGACAAGTTATTAGCATTAAATGTGTGTCACATATGCGGCTAAATATGTGATGGGCAAGTAAAAAATAAGCCTAAGTAGGTACGGTACACCTCGAAATAACTTACAACAAAACGCTAATGCATTTTCAATGTTTTGTCAAAAGACGTCCTTGGTTACTTGAGGATAAATAAAGTAAAATTATATATTAATGGACTACCGGAACATAAAAAAAATGTACATAAGCAATTCACAACAGCGACAAGACGACTTTTGATGACATTTCAGTAACTCGAATGTACTCATAGTAAAGAGAAACCTAAGGTATATTAGTGGCTCTACAAGAAGATCGATTTGTTATTTCTTTATAAATTACAGAAAAAGACCGGGAAAATTAACAGTTAATTAAAGTATCTAAGGTGAAGATACCGGCGCGGTGATCCTCTGTCTAAAATGAACACTAAGTTTTTGCGTTTGAAGCTGCTAATGAGCTTCCACCGGACTTGGAGCCAAACTCAGAAAGTACTTACTGGGTGTGCCAGCTGCTAACTTTATGGAAGGCCCAGGTTCGTGAAGATGAATCTGTAGAGAACGCGCGAACCGACAAAAATATCAGAGTAGGCAGTGACAGTGTACACATTAATGTATACGCAAAGTAGCTGGGACCTGATGTTTTATCCGCGCCTAACCTGTCCAAATAGAATCTTTGTTTTATATCCGATATAAAGTAATTTTAATGTCCTTCCAGATTATAATGTACATATATCAAAATCCGTTCTAAATAAAACAAGCTTTTACATACAATGATACTTAGAACCATACAAACATTTTTTTCTTTTACGTTTTTTTACATTTATAGTCTTAGCACAATCTTAAGGATTTTTATTGTAATATAACCTGAAGGTAAAATACGTAAAGTCGTACAAACTTTGGAACGCAATTGGACATTTTAATTAAGTTATTATCCTTGTGGCAAATTGAGAAATACATTATAATATGTTTCAAGATAACTTAGTTATAATATAAATCAACTTGTAAGGTAAATAACGGCTCAACAATGACAGTAAAAAGGCCGAACGCGTATAAAAAGACACGCAGAGGGCGAAAACTAATTATAAAGTCATATCATGGTCATTCACCCACCGGCCACTAGATCGGAACGAATGCTTCTTAATCAACGCCGCTCAGTTTGGCAGGTCATGGGTTATTTACAAGGAAATACGCCATTTCTTTTACACGGATCTTAATATATTCTAGGTCTCATTTAATTTATTATTTTATTACTTATTTCCTAATTAAAACAACTTAACTGGACCATGATGAGGTCAAATACTTTAAGTAACTGCTAATAGACTAAGGAAAGTATTTGTTTAATCATATAATATTTGTCTCTTACATTAAGATCTCACTTTACCGTTTACTAGCTGAAGTTTGCGACATTGTAGGTAGACTATTGAAGAAAATATGTTAGATTATAATTGAATGAGAATTCTTAAAAATGGTTGGTCACAGTGTTTGTTCAAGACGGACACCGAAACTACTGAACCTATTTTAATGAAAATTGACACGTGTATGATTTGGTAGCAATTTGGTATGAAACAAAAATTTTATATATTAGGAATAAAAAAAGTCTATATCTATATAACATGCCTAATATTAACATTTTATCTTAACGATGAAGCGATATATTGAAATTCTACAATTTTAAAAAATAAATGGCAATAATTGCTTTCCGTTAGCTAGACAAAATAACAATTTTTTTTTTTTTTTTGAGTTATCCATAATATTTTTAATTTAATTACATAAAAAATAGATACGTAACCATTGTATAATTACTTATTGCAGTGATTTGAAATATTTTTCTCTATTCCAATAAATTATCTCTAAAGTTTTTTTTTATAGCATAGGAGGTAAACGAGCAGTTAGGTCACCTGATGTAAAGTGATCACCAACGCCCACAGACATCCGTAACACCAGAGGTCTAATAGATGCGTTGCCGACCTTTGAGGAAAGAATAAGCTCTTTTCTTGAAGATCCCTAGGTCGTATCCGTCCGGAAATACCTAGGGGGGCAGCTGATTCCATATGGAAATGGTGCGTGGGATAAAATTGCGCTTATCGCGCACAGTAGTGGACTTCGGGGGATCTAGGTTATCTATATAGTTAACGATTGTGCTGCTTTTTTACAGGTATTTCTTAATGAAGTCCTTAATATTATGTCTGGAAGTATGTAGATCGTGTCTTCGACGATAAGACGGGTCCAATTTATCTGAATGATTACTATCGATTATTTGAATAAATTAAGATAATTCTATTTGATTAGTCGATAATAAATATTATAGATAAATTAGAGCCATCGCCGATACCGTGTCTCACATTAACTTTCCCCTCGTAAAAATAATGAAACTGCCTCATTTAATTTAATGATTAAGTCCATTAATGGGCTATCACTACTGTACCTTGATCTGTAGTATGTTATCGTGTATGCTCAATGGTTTGTATTTTATCAATTAATTATATCACCTGAGACCTAAGCCGCCATCCTACTAATATTATAAATGCGAAAGTTTGTAAGGATGTTTGTTACTCTTTCACACAAAAACTACCGAACGGATTTTCAAGAAACTTTACAGTAATATAGCTTTCATATTAGAATAACATAATAAGTTAAAATTTATAGGTATTTTTTATAATACGAAATCCACGCGGGCGAAGCCGCGGGTGGAAGCTAGATTTGTATAAGTATAAAAAATCTGTTTCGCGTGAATAAGTTTCCATTTAGTAGAAACATCGGTTTAAAATATAATTTATAACGTATTCTTAGACATGCCAAAATATATACTCAGAAAACTTAAAGAGAAAGGTAATTTCATGAGAATTTTAAACATATTGACATCAAAAATATTGGTTTGTATATAATATTACTTATGCATTTAGATTTTAGTACAATTTATCAGGATTAGATATATAGATATAGGAACTAGAGGTTAAAGCTGCTTTGGCCTCAATAAACATATTCTACAACGGGTCCCCCAAACTCACGCAATCTGCACGAGATTCAACTGCATAGCCGTTTTATGTCTATGTGTAAACAAGAGTTTAACATTATATATATTCCTTACCCGAACATTATTGTGTAAAATTAAAAGAAAATTAACCAGTATTTTTTCTTTTCAGAGACAATGTATATAGGAACCCTACCTCTTGTGGTCTGGACACTGTTAACGACCGCGACATATGTAAGTTAATATATTATTTTGTCTGTACTGATAAGATATAGAGGCAGTTAGAGTTCGCAATAGCAACGTTTCGATATGCACGAACCATCCGAACCACAAAGATTCCTTCTTACTTAGGTTTACATGATGTGACAATATTGTGTGATTAAAACCAGTATTGTAATTACCGGATTTTTATATAGCGAACCGGAATCATATAATTACTATAATTCTTGAGTACTTTACAGATAAACTATTCGAGAATTATTCACAATTTGAACGGCTCCGTAAAAATTTGGGTATTTTCAGGACATATCAGACCCATTTTATGAATTTTATACATGCTTGTATTTTTTACAGAATTCCATAAATGTACTGTACGTGTATGTGCTTGTAGTAGTTAAGTGTCCCTATCTAGTTCTGATATGGACATGAGCAGAGGTGTGCATATAATTAAATTTATCATTGTTTGTGTTTTGTGTTTCTTTTAGGTAGCGACTCAAAACCAATATGGAATAGGTTTAGGAATAAAACGAGAAGTATTTTTCTTAAATTTAGAAGACGGATACTTTGGTTGTCAAGTTAACGAATCGACGCAATTATTACAATTATATGAATTATCTAAATTATGCGACGGTGTGCCGGATTGTTATAAGGCATCCGACGAACTTAGAACAGAATTGAAATGTTCAGGTAAGGAATATTATATATGTATATTTAAATCTTAAGGCATTTTTTATTGTGTAAGAATCTACTACGACAAGACTAGTTTATGAATGTTCAGTAGTTGATAAAGTTTGTTTACTAGCTTTCCTAGTATTTTTCGCTAAGATGAAAACTTATGTTTTTATTACAGTTTATAATTTTTGATAGTTCAATAGACTAGACAAATTTTTAACCGCTTATTGTTGTTTTTCATGTAAAGACACTTGTACCAAAGAAGATGGCGCCCAGTGTATTAATGGCGCTTGCTTAAATGGTGTCTGTTACTGCAATGACGGTTTCGGTGGATGCAACTGCCAAGAACCTGGTAAATATTTTGAAATAATTTTAATAATTAATATTAATTTGTTTTTATATTTTTATATTAACTAATTCATTACTTTCTAGATGTAAACGAATGCAAGGATAGACCGTGTGATGTTTTTGCTCACTGTACAAACACCGTCGGCAGTTTCCAATGCTCATGTTTCCCAGGATATATTGGCAACGGATTCAATTGCAAAGGTATGTACGATATTGCGCCCATTGTTGAAAATCAACATATTTTTTACTTTCGATAATAGTTTAACTAATATTACTTCAATAATGTAATGAGCTTTTACTTTGAACAGATATCAATGAGTGTGAAGACCCGGCTATTGCGTCTCGATGCGTAGAAAACGCTGAATGCTGTAATTTGCCCGCTCATTTTATTTGCAAATGCAATCGTGGATTCGAAGGTGACGGCGAAGAGGAGTGTCGAGGTAGGCTATAAGCGAATTTACTTAGCTCTTTACTTACATTACACGCAAAATACACGCACGCTATAAAATATTTCCATTCCTACAGATATAAATGAGTGTCAGAGACCGGGTGCCTGTGGTATCAACGCCGTTTGCCACAATTATCCAGGAAACTACACTTGTGCGTGTCAAGCTGGCTACAGTGGGAACCCGTTTGATGGCGTAAGTTTTATGATAATGTTTTCGAAATGAGCACTTTTTTATATTCTTTTGACAAAAGGCCTATATTCTCATATACCCACTATTGTACTCGATTGTACTTTGATCTTTCAGTGCGTAGACATTGACGAGTGCGCTAAAGAAGGAGCATGTGGAGTTGGAGCCATCTGTAACAACGTGGAAGGTGGCTACGAGTGCGGCTGCCCGGCGGGATACGAGGGGGACCCGCGGGTCGCTTGCCAAAATAACGACGAATGCTCCAGAGCCACTTGCGGTCGCGATGCACACTGCGAAAATCTTCCCGGCTCTCATCGCTGTGTTTGCCCACAAGGTTTCCAAGGCGATCCGAATGTGCAATGCACTGGTAAGATTTACACCCTACCCTCGTAGAGGGTGTGACTAACTTAAGTTTTAAACTAATGCTTCTGTTTTACACTATGACTTACAAAGTGCGCTAAATACAGCCGCATTATACGAGCGGTGGCTTTATGCTTCTATTAACCACTGACTACTTAAAATATAAAAACAGAAATCATTTCAGCTTACATCGATGAAGATGTCTACTTCTTTCCATTTTTCATCAAGATTACTATGGAGCAGATTTTCCTTAAGAGGGTGTATTGTTTATCAAAGTCGATATACTTCATTTAGATTTTGATTCCTATCTGTCGCCTTTTTCTGTGTGCCTTTTCTTCATAGTGGCTGTCGGAGTCTCTACTGCGTACGTATATCGCCATACTCGCGGATGAATTAAATAATAAAACGTGAGTTTTTTAACCAGACGTGGATGAATGTAAGAATAGTGAAGTATGCGGACCCCATGCAGTTTGTACCAACACTCTTGGAAGCCACGTGTGCACTTGCGAGCCGGAGTACACAGGGGATGCCAGTTCATCTGCCGGATGCATAGATATTGACGAATGTAAAACACTCGAGAAACCGTGTGGCTTGTATGCTATATGTGAAAATGCTGAACCTGGATACAACTGCGTGTGCCCACAAGGATACAGAGCCAAACCAGATCCACAAATAGCCTGTGAACAGGTACGTTTGAAAACTGTAATAATAAACTTCTTGGCTTCTTTTAAAACATTTTTTATATATAAATATAATCTTCCACCCACAGGTAGACGTAAATATTTTGTGCAAGTCTAACTTTGACTGTACAAACAACGCTGAATGTGTTGAACATCAATGCTTCTGTAAAGAAGGATTTGAAGCTAGAGGATCAACTTGTATCGATGTGGATGAATGCAAAAATACATCAAAATGTGGCGTTAATGCCATGTGCGTTAATACACCAGGAAATTATAAATGCGAATGTGCTGTTGGATATGTGGGTTCACCTCCTAAAGTAGCATGTAGAGCTCCATGTGAAGATGTTAAATGTGGTGATAATTCCTACTGCAAAGCTGAGGGTAACGAAGCATATTGCGTTTGTGAAGACGGCTGGTCATTTGACCCTAATGATATATCGGCTGGATGCATAGACATTGATGAGTGTGACGCATCGTTCGGACCCTCTGGAAGGTGCGGTAAAAATGCAGTTTGCGTTAACGAGCCTGGTAGTTTCTTTTGCCACTGTCCCGAAGGCTACACTGGAGACGCTAAAAAGAACTGTATGGATGTAAATGAGTGCGAAATTGAGAACTCATGTGGACTTGGAGCTGAATGCATTAACCAACCCGGAGCATTTACTTGTCAGTGTCCTGAAGGAACTGTTCCCGATCCTGAACCGCATTTAAGATGCTCAGAAGTATTAACATGCAAAGATAATAAGGATTGCCCTGGTAATGCCTTGTGCGATTCATACGCAAAATGCTACTGTCCCGAGCCAAACGTAGGAAATGAATGCAGACGTAAGTAAACACTTTAACTTATTTCATTTTATTGTACCTTCAACTTCAAAAAATATTTTAAGCAGACTATGGCTTCACCTATACTAAAGGTAGAGTATATAAAATCTATACCTAGAACTAATGTTTTTTAATTAAAAAATATATATTTATTTGCAATTTATTATATGCATTGCAATTTATGTGTGAAATGATAACAAACATACATACAAACTTTCCCATTTATAATACTAGTTAGGATTAGCAGAAAGTAGGAGAGTAGGAGTAGTTTTATTGAAACAACATTTTTTGTGCACCTATTTTAGAATAGTTATATATTCTTCTTATTCATCCTATGTTGTTCCATTGCTGGGCAAAGGCCTACCCCAAACTTCGCCAACCATCCCGGTCTTTTGTCTTTTCCAACCATCTTTTCTCGAAGGCATCGAGATCGTCTCGCTAACTTTTCGTCGGCAGTCCGAATGTATTTTATTTTAATTAATAAGATAATTTATAAGAGTAAGAAATACTTAATATACATAACTATAAAAAATCTTTATTTTTGTAATTACGTGTTTAGTTTTATAACAATGTACTTTTCTTTTTAGATCCATGTGAGACTTTACAATGTGGAAGCAACTCTGAGTGCCTTATAAGCGACCAAAGAGCTCAATGCGTTTGCCAAGGTGGATTCACAGGAAATCCTCTATCTGCTACTGGGTGCCAGGATATAAACGAATGTCTTGAAAATCCTTGTGCTGAGGGAGCAGTGTGTAAAAATTTGCCAGGACATTTTCAATGCGAATGTCCAAGTGGATTTAGTGGGGATCCTTATTTGAATGGATGTATAGTTGGCAAACAACAAAACATGTGTAGTAGCGTTCACCCTTGTCCCGTCGGTGAACAGTGTATTTTACATGGCGGCGATAACGTATGCGTCTGTTCACAAGGGTTTTCACGTAATAAAGAAACTGGAATATGTGAAGATATCAACGAGTGTACTCAGCAGGGTCGTGCCGCTTGCGGCCTAAATGCAATATGTAAAAACTTACCAGGAAGCTACGAATGTAAATGTCCCACAGAGTACAGTGGCAACCCCTATCAAGAATGTGAAATATGCGACGATATCAGCTGCCAATGCCAGCCTCCATATAAAGTTGTTGATGGAAATTGTGTTTTATCTGGTTGTTCTAATGATAAGAAATGCGGCAAAGGAGCTGAATGTATAGTAATATCAGATGGATTTAGCTACTGCGCTTGTCCAGCAGGCTTTTCACAAAGTCCTGATGGAATATGTGAAGACATAAATGAATGTAATTTCGGTCATCCGGTATGTGGCTATGGAGCCGAATGTATCAATACTGTAGGGTCATTTGAGTGTGCGTGTCCACCTGGCTACAGCAAAGATCCTCTAGTAGGTCACTGCACTCTTGATCAGAAACAATGTGCCAGTGATTCAGATTGTATCGCTAACGAAAAATGTGTACAGCCTGGAAAATGTGTATGTCCACCGCCTTTTTATTTAGACATAGAAGATGGTCAGAAATGTAAAAGCCCATGCGAGAGGTTCATTTGTGGCATTAACGCCAAATGCACTCCTAGTGACCCACCAAGATGTATGTGTATGACAGGTTTTGAAGGCGACCCTCACACCGGTTGTAACAATATCAACGAATGTCATAGTTCACCCTGTGCATATGGAGCAATATGTCACGATGAAAAAGGAGGTTATAAATGTAGTTGTCCCAAAAACTTCGTCGGAGATCCATATAAAACAGGATGTAAGTATTTTCACTCACTTTACTAACTTGCGGTTCTCAAAACAAGTCACATCAACTTAAAACCCTAAATACCAGGAACCTGACCCCTGTGGATTGTATCTCATGAACGTTATATATTATAGATAGTTAATTTCTTTAAGAACATATTTTTTGCCATTATAAAAGAAAATAAAACAACATAAAATTAGGAATAAACTCGTTTATGTTCATTCGGAACTTTAGAACCTCCTCTTTGAACCCGTTAATTACTATGCCATATTTATTATACTTTAAGTATTTAATATAATTTCATATTTAAGGTACTACTGAAGAACAGATTTCCCAAAAACAATTGTGCAGCCATGATGATCAATGTCCCAACAACTTAGCTTGCATAAACCAGACTTGTATATCACCTTGCGCAACAGTTTCTTGTGGACCTAACGCCTACTGTGAAGTAGACGATCATGCTGGCTGGTGCCGCTGTAATCCAGGGTACACTAAACCAGAAAGTGGAAAATGTATATCAGGTGATAATAACATTATTAATTATTGCAATAATTATTAAAGAAATTTCCAAAAAATAATTGTTAATATAAATAATGAATTTAAAATTTTAGGATGCGACAACTATACCTGTGCTCCAGGGGCACAATGCATAATATCTAAAACGGGTCCAACTTGTGTCTGCCCAGAGGGGATGGCTGGGAATCCGTTCCCAGGTGGAGCGTGTAATAGAGATGTTTGTGGGCCGGGTATACCTTGTGAGGACGCCTTGACGTGTGTCGCTGGACGCTGCCGACAGCGTTGTGAAGATGTAGTGTGTGGTGTCGGTGCTTATTGTAATGAAGAAAATGGGCGATGTGTTTGTAACAACTTTTTCGTAGGAAACCCCGACCTATTATGTATGCCACGTAAGTAAATTCTACTTCTAGAATTCTAACTCAAAAACTACTTCTTTAATCCAAAGTGCCATCGATTATATTGATTACTAGAAAAAATAGTGATACGTGCGAGGCGGGACATGCTACTAGTAAGATATTATAATAATAATTAAAATAATGTTGCGTATTTCTCATTGACTAAGGCAATCTAATATATTGCACTCTATTCTTATAAAATTAGCAATGCTTAGTTCAGACAAAGAGAGTAGAAAATATAAGATGACCCTATGACTTGCCTCATCTCGGGAAAAAACTGTCATGGTGCAGCTTGACTTCACTCACTAGTCGTTGGCAACCGATCAAATTAGTTAAGAAACTTCCATTTAGGACGGATTGAGTAACAATTTAAATATATTGTAATTTGATAATATATTTTTAGTATTTAGTAAAGTAATTTACATCATTTGACGAGTTGTAGGTACTCGAGCTAGCAATATTTGCATATGTAGGTAGAAGGTTCCTGTGTGTGTATTAGAATGTACTAGAAGGCCCATGACTAAAATTAAAACGGAATGAACTTTATTAAATAAATATTTTTTGTATCTTTAACACATCCTAGTCTTGTATTAGGTGACATATAATTAATAATACCTATAACATTAAAATTATTAATAATTGTAAGCTTTAATTATAAAAGTATTTGTAAGACCTATCTATGATAAACATCTCATCACCAGATTCTGTCACCATGGTACATTGAATCTAGTTAATAGCTGCAAAATAGATTCATATATACTCGCACATTATTGCTCTCATTAATATTTTTTTCTGTAGTATTTATTTAACCATAATTTTTATTTTAGCTGTGGCACCACCAAATTGTATGCCAGATTGTGGCCAAAATGCTCATTGCGTCTACGGTCAAACAAATACATGCAAATGTGATAAAGGTTACACTGGAAATCCTTACATTAAGTGTTTAAATCGAAAATATATCACATGTGCGAAAACCACCTGTGGGGACAGTGCTGTTTGTCAACAGACTAAATCACACGTGGAATGCTTGTGCCCTCCTGGTTATGTTGGTAATCCAAATTTACAGTGTATTGATATTGATGAATGTGCATCGCGGCCGTGTGCCGAAAATGCTCTTTGCATAAATACTCCTGGCAGTTATAGTTGTATCTGTAAAAGTAAATACTTTGGTAACCCGTACGAGCTATGCACTCAAGTAGCTCTATCTAAATGCATTGACGGAGATATCTGCACTTGCTCTCATAATGCCACCTGTCCCGATGGATACATTTGTGAAAAGTCAAGATGCGTTGATGTTTGTCGTTCTACCGTGTGTGGACCTAAAGCAGTTTGCGAAGAAGGAAGATGCATCTGTCTACCAGGTTATACGGGAAATCCAAATAATTTACAGCAAGGTTGCGGATTTGATGATAAATGCGTTGTTGACGAAAATTGTAAAGATTCTGAAATTTGTTTCCAAGTTGGAAAAAGTATTCGCAAATGTGTAGATTCCTGTAGCAAAATACAATGTGGGCCGAATTCTATTTGTGTTAGTGCTAACCATCAAGCTAACTGTATTTGTACTGAAGGATATATCGGCAAACCTAGTGACATTAAATCGGGATGTCATTTAAAGCAAAACGAGCGAAATGAAGTAGAATGCAATGTTGACAGTGATTGCACAGAACCAAAAATTTGTGTACCAGTTGATGGAACGACAAAGAGGTGCCTTGATTTATGTTCTACTGTGGCATGTAGCGCTAACGAAATCTGCAAGGTTGTGAATTCTGCCCCTCGTTGTGATTGTAAAGATAGATTTTTATGGAATCCTGTAAATTCTGTTTGTGAGTTACCTAGTACTCCAAACTGTGAAAAGAACGAAGACTGCGATAATGATAAATCTTGCCAGTTGGATGTTCTCGGAGTAAAACAATGTATTGATGGTTGCCTCGCTTTTATGTGCCCCGAAAATTCTAAATGTATTACAAACAATCACAAGAGTCAATGCAAATGCATTTCAGGATATATTGGGAATCCTAATAACCGCGATGGCTGTGTGCCTGCTAATAAAGACGAATGTTTAGATGATGCTCAATGCAGGGAAAGTGAAATATGTAAAGAGTTTGGAGAGTCAAAGAAATGTGTACCGTCTTGTCAAGAAGTAATTTGCGGCCCAAATGCTATTTGTGTAACAAATAATCACGTTGCACAATGTCAATGCCCGTTGGGTGCATTTACAGGAGATCCGAACGATTTAAAAAATGGCTGTCAGTCCGTTCCCTGTGTTTATAATATCGACTGCCTTGCACATGAAATTTGCAATCGTTTGACGTATAAATGCATCAATGCCTGTAACGACGATTCTTGTGGGGAAAATGCAGTTTGTATTGCAGATAATCACAAATTTAAATGTCAATGTCCCACTGGATACATAGCGGACCCCTTACCTGAAATAAATTGTAAAAAATTAGAAATGTGCAATCCAAATCCTTGTCACCCATCTGCCATATGTGAACCACAACTTGCTTCTTACATATGTAAATGTCCTATGGGATTCGTAGGTGATCCAAAGAAAGAAGGGTGTAGAAAACAAGAAGATTGTCCCAACGGAAATAGTGATTGCCCACAAGATTCTGCTTGTATTAATGGACGTTGCAGTAATCCCTGTGACAATGCCTGTGGAATTAATTCTTTATGCAAAGTTGTTGACAAAAAAGCGGTGTGTCTTTGTCTAGAAGGATATGAAGCCGTACATCCTGGTAGCGAATGTAAAAAACAAACAGTGAGATGTATCGATGATGTGGAATGCGGCGGTGATATTTGTCATAACCAACAGTGTCTTTCTGCATGTAAAAACTCAAGTTATTGTGACCAAGGTGAAAGATGTATAAATAATTATTGCACCTCTGTTTGTAGTAAACATTCTCAGTGTAGTGTTGGACAGGCCTGTATAGCAGGCCAGTGTCTAATTGGATGTAGACATAATGATGAATGTGATATAGATCAATCTTGTATAAACAATGAATGCGTTAATCCTTGTCTTGCAACAAGAGCTTGCGGTCCGAATGCTATTTGTTCTAGAATCAACCATAGCACAAAGTGTGAATGTCCTGTAGGCTTTGAAGCCTCTCCTACTCCTCAACAAGGATGTGTTCGAAAACCATCTTCGTGTAGACGAACATCAGAGTGCCCACCAGATCATATGTGTATTGGACTTCTTTGTCAAGTTCCATGCAAACATAACTCTCACTGCGCCATTGGAGAAACATGCAGTGACAACAAATGTCACAAAATTTGTCACACAAGTAGTAATTGTTTACATAGAGAATATTGTAATGCAGGAATTTGTATTGCGGGATGTAAAACTGATGGCGACTGTTTAAATAATCAAGTATGCAATTCGACGAAATGTGAATGTCTCCCTGGTTATAAATTTATCAATGACGAATGCATAAATATAGTAGAATGCCTAAATAACCCATGTCACCCATCAGCTCAATGTATAGATTCTCTTGGATCCTATAAATGTGTTTGTCCGACTGGAGCCATGGGAGATCCTTATAAAAGTGGCTGCTTATTACCTAACAAATGCACACAAGATAATCAATGCGAAGATTCTTTGTCATGCCTAAAAGGAGAATGTACAAATCCTTGTTTACCTAATTCTTGCGGATTAAATGCCCTTTGTAATGTGGAAAAACATAGAACTACCTGCAGTTGCAAAAAAGGATTTATCGGTAATCCATTAGATAAAGAAATAGGATGTTTTAAGGTAGAATGTGTAGATGATATAGACTGTTCCAGTGAAAAATACTGTGACCTTACTACTAATAGATGTGTTGGTACGTACATACATTATCATTGTTAAAGTACTTATAACGAATATTTTTTTAATAACGTTATATATTTTTTACAGATGATTGTGAACCAAGTTCATGTTTAGGTGGCAACTGCAAAATTGAAAATCATAAACAATCCTGTACTTGTCTACCAGGATATGAGTTAGATAATAATCAATGTCAAGATATTAACGAATGTGCAAATAAACCTTGCCCTTTGAATTCGGAATGTAGTAATACGTTAGGATCTTTCGTGTGCACGTGTAAAAATGACACAACTTTAGATCTAAACACGGGTACTTGTAAGACTCCTGGAGACTGTTACACGGATGACGACTGTTCTGCAAAAACAAAATGCTTAAAAAATCGATGTTTGAATCCTTGTGAAAAAGTATCTTGTGGACTCAATGCTATTTGCTCAGTTTCAAAGCATGAACCTTTATGTGAATGTAAACCAGAAAGTCAAGGAGATCCATACACGGAATGTTATAAATTGGAATGTGTTAAAGATGCTGACTGCTCCTCAGAAGAGGCATGCGTAAATCATAAATGTATCAACTCATGTAGCTTGCCTCGTGCTTGTGGAAAATATGCAAGCTGCTTATCTAGAAATCACGTGGGACACTGCTTATGTATGTCAGGATATACTGGAGATCCAGTTTTAGGGTGTGTGCCTATTCAATACTGCGAAAATGATAGTAGATGCTCTTCGGGCACTAAATGTATAGATAATCTATGTTTGGGTAAGTAACTTTTCTTTGAACTTTAGCTGATTTTGTACTTGCGTGTTCATTTATTACATGTATACTATTTTTTCAGGTATGTGTAAAAACTCCAGAGACTGCTTTAGTGATCAAGTTTGTGTTCAAGATACATGCAGACTTAAATGCAATTCTAATGAAACATGTCCAAACTCGTATTTCTGTTCAAATAGGATCTGCACAAAAGAACTGAAATGTCTTTCAAATGATGACTGTGGTTATGATGAAGAGTGTGTTCAAGGCGCTAATATCCTTCCGAAATGTGAACAGCTATGTAAAAACCGCCCTTGTGGTCGAAACGCAGATTGCTCAGCTTCTGCACACGAGCTCATTTGTTCATGTAAAGAAGGATTCTTTGGTGACCCAATAAAAGGTTGCAAAAGAAAAGAATGTGACAAAAATACGGATTGTTCGAGCGACAAGTTATGCGTAAATAATATATGTAAAGTTGCATGTTCTGTGGAAAACAATTGTGGAGATAATTCTATTTGTTTGTCAGAAAATTACAGTCACACGTGTTCTTGTCAACCAGGCTTTACAGGCGATCCTTCAAAAGGATGTGTAAAAATAAATTGGTGTGAATCAAATCCTTGTGGAAATGGCGCTGAATGTATAAGTGGTAAAAATGGTCCTCAGTGCAATTGTCCACCTGGAACAGTAGGCAATGCGAGTAAAGAAGGTTGCAAAAAAGCACAAGAATGTAGATTTAATAGAGATTGTCCAATGAGTGCTCGATGTACAGTTGTTGACGACATAAGAAAATGTACAGGTAAATACTTAATTGTTCTGCAACAACATAAAGCGTGAAGTGGCTCTCAAATCTATACTGCTGAATACCTATATATCGTTTTATTTTTAGATGCATGCGAAAATATGAAATGCGGTGCAAATGCAGAATGTGTACCAGAAAGACATGCTGGTCAATGCAAATGTAAAGAGGGTTATGCGGGAAACGCTGCTATTGAAAAAGGCTGTCACATACGTGAAGTAACATGTAAAACTAAAACTGACTGCCTTGAAGATCAATACTGCAATAAAGGTGTTTGCGTCGGTATGTATTTTTATATTTTGAATTTTTAACATATATCATTCAAATTTAATATCTATCACACAATTTTGGGTCTGTTTTAGGTATATGCCTTTTAGATGAAGAATGCAAATCAAATGAGAAATGTTTTAATGGCCAGTGTATAAATCCATGCCTGATGGAAAAGGCGTGTGGTTTAAATGCAGTATGTCGCACAGAAAATCACATTGTGCAATGCAGTTGTCCCTACAGTTTTACTGACAACCAAGGCGTGGAATGTGTTAGAAGTAAGTTTATGAAAATTCAATGTTTTATATTAAGATTATTATAACAATAAGAGATATCCTGATAAATGTTACAAAAAAATCGCATCTTAAAGCTCCGAGGTTAATTCGAAGTGTAACGAAGAGCAAGTTACTGACTCACCACATCGTCGAATTTCCTCTACACAATATTTCTCAGCAAACGATGCAGAATTTTATACTGTAGTATTAATAAAGTATTTTTAATAGTCTACGTCTTAATTTTTAGCACCACGATTATGCGGATCATCTGGAGAATGTGAAGATGATTTTATTTGTCAAAGTTCTATGTGTGTCCCACGTTGTAAAATCGATGAAGATTGTGCAATTAATGAAAGATGTTCCAACGGCGCATGTCTTCGTGAGTATTAAATATACGCATATGTTGATGAATTTTATATTTATTGCCAGCTTTATTGCATATTCACATTTGTCATTAAATATAAACGAGCTAGCGAATCCTTTTGACGACATCCTTCGCCCATAGATATCCATAATTATTAATAGTATAATTTTATGCAGACGAGGTGAAAGAGGGGAACAGCCCTTACTTCTCTCCAACAATGAGGCCACTGAAAACTCGCAAACCACACGAAACGCGACGGTATCCTGTAAGCGAAAGTTATTTCTTCTCAGTCGTGACGGTCGAATCGTGTGGCAATACGAAATAGCAAACCTCATACTATTAAATATTGAACTGTGTATAAGGTGCTTTAAATACTTTTAATCAATATATAATTTTCACTGTTATTTCTGTTGGATTTAAGTTACTACACAATGAGTCACTAAGCCACTCTACTTTATATCCTCTTTTTATATCAAAAAGTAATTATTATTTCATTTTTAGTTACGTGTCGTGTAGACAATGATTGTTTCCTCGGATATATATGCCTGTCAAATAGCTGTCATTACGGATGTAGACATGATGATGATTGCGGTCAAGAAGAAGTATGCAAAGACAATTATTGCCAAAATCCATGCTCAAACACTAATAATCCATGCGGACCAAATGCGTTGTGTTCAGTAGTTGATCGCAAAGCTTTATGTTCATGCGCAGAAGGACTTATACCTTACCCAACACCTAATATTGGCTGCATTCGAACTGTGTCATCATCTTGTAATATGCACTCAGATTGTGGTACTGGATGGAGATGTGTAGACGATAAATGTCGACCAGCTTGTACTTCAGAGGGATCCGAATGTCTTCAAGGCGAACGTTGTGAATCCGGGGTATGCCGGTATGCTTGCACTTCAGATGATCACTGTTCTAACGAGGAAGTTTGTGACGGACGATTTTGTGTAACAGGTTGTAGATCAGACTCTAATTGTCCGAATAACCGTGCATGCTTAACAGGACAGTGTGTAGATCCATGCAGTGAACCAGCTACTTGTGGTGCAAACGCATTATGTACTACGGAAAACCATACTCCTGGATGTACATGTCCGAAAGATTTAGTCGGAGATCCAAAATATTATGTATGTAAACGAAAAGCAAACGCATGTGATTCAAATAAAAACTGTGCAGACGGATTTATTTGTTACGGAGATACATGCTACCCATCTTGTAGAAGGTAAAACAATAAATTTGGTTTCAAATGTTGTTGTACACTGTTATATATTCAATATAATAATTTATATATTTAGTGCGGATAGGATTTTTTTATACTATTCTAAATGTTGAACAATATTATAAAATGAGATAACAGTACAGAAATTCGTATAAAAATCCTGTGAGTTGTTACTACTATGACATATAACTCAATGTAAAAATCATAATATTGTAGTATTCCGATCAATAAACTTCTCTCTTTTTAGTGATAATGTCTGCTTGGCAAATGAAAAATGTATTCGAGGAATATGCAGAGTGGTTTGTAATAGCGATGACTCATGCAGTGATGATCATATCTGTGAAAATAGAATTTGTAAGCCGGGATGCCGAGATGACAACGCGTGCAACAATACCCAAACGTGTATCAACGGACAATGCAAAGGTATGATTAATATTATTTTATTGCTTCGTTATATATTATATACATATTATCTATCACGATTCCCTTATTACTACTTACTATTTACTTTATTATAGATCCATGCAACGAACATGAAACCTGTGGAATTTGTTCAGAATGTAAAACAATAAACCATCGAGCTCAATGCAGCTGTTCCAGCAACTATACTGGAAATCCATTGGTTGAATGCAATAAAAAGTTATCTCAATGTGACGGATTCTGCCCTTGCGATGATAGTGGATACTGCATATCGCTCTGTGAAAAGAATTCTGATTGTAGCTGTGGTGAAAAATGTTATAATGGAGGCTGTAGATCATTATGTTCAGCAAGAAAAAAATGTCCAGAAAGACAAATATGCACACAAGGTGTTTGTGTACCCGGTTGCAACAGTAATAAAGACTGCGGAGATGATATGACTTGTTCGTCTAGACTGTGTATAGCGGCCTGTAGAGAAAATTCTTGTGGGAAAAGTGCGATATGTTTAGCAACTCGACATCGTGCAGTTTGTAGTTGTCCTAGCGGCTTCTCAGGAGATCCGTTAAAAGAATGTAAAGGATACGACTGTCTAAAGAAAGAAGATTGTGGTTCTGATGAAGAATGTACTAAGGATGGCGTGTGTAAAAACATTTGCCTCAATGCCTGTGGTACTAATGCAATATGTCGATCTGTCAATCGAAGGCCTCAGTGTACTTGTCCACCAAACCATGTAGGCAATCCGAAAGTCGCATGTTCTAAACCAGCGGAAGGTAGTTGTTTGCGCAATCCTTGCGGAGTAAATGCTAGATGTCGAGATTTAGATGATGGAAGTTTTGAATGTACGTGCCCTAAAAATTGCGCTGGGGATCCACAGAGGCAATGTTTTTGTGGCACCATGGCACCTTGTGCTAACAAAGCTTGCGGCACTAACGCTCAGTGTCGCATCGGAATAGATGGTCAAGCACAATGCTATTGTCCAAGAAATTATCCAAACGGCGACCCAAACATAGAATGTAAGTAAAAAATACTTGTTTTTGCTTGATGAAACGTCAGATCACTCATCAAAAATATAGTATAATTAGTAAATTATTAATATGTCAATATAAAATAACAAATAACATTTGTAGGTGCTCAAGAGAGAAGTGTAGTAGATTGTCGAACCACGGGATGCGGTACAAATGGGGAATGTTTAAGAGAGGGCGCTGAATTCGTTTGTCGCTGTATACCGGGTACTGAAGGTGATGCAGATGTACATTGCCATACAAGTAAGTATTGCCATATTTTTCATAGATATTAGTGACAATAAAAAGCACATGAAAATTCATATTTAGTAATAATCTGTTTTGGAATCGTCAATATTATTAAAATTAATGTACCATAGTTGGGTCATTAAGGTTATACTTGATTAATTATCTTGCAGTTTGTGTAAATATATATGTTAATTTTAAAATTAGAATTAACTAACTCTTGATTATTCCGTACTACAAATTGTTGAAGGATATTATACCCCCTTTCCACCACTATATGTATATTAATTAAACCACTTAATATCCTTCGTTATTATTTGTAAAAAGTTTAATATATGTGAAAAAATTTCTGGCACAATATTTTGGCAGTATGTACAAATATGTAAATGTTATTATTATTTTTCCAAAATACGTATCTGTACATATTTTGATCATAATTGGTCGACTATAGTGGAAGCATTCTCACTGTTCGTGCTTAAATGCAGTCTGTAACATTTTGTTCGGCTTCATGTACATATTGCTTGTTTATAATATAACGTTATTTATTTCTGATCATAAACTATTGGTTTCAAAAAGCATGCACTGTCTCGTGAGAAAGTTTCCTCTTCGTGGCTGAAGGTACAGCTCTTTCGACTATGCTTTCTTCTTTCACATCTTCCTAGGTATCGAATGCACCAGCGACAAGGATTGTCCAGTAGACAAAGCGTGTTTAAGCTTGCATTGCGTTGATCCTTGCACTGTACGAGGTGTGTGCGGAGAAGATGCCTTATGTGAACCTGTTATGCATAAAGCCCAATGCTCTTGTCCACAATGCTATGTCGGACAACCACGACTTGCTTGCCGCCTGGATCCTACCTGCAAACCAACTGATGATTTCAATACGACGTTCACTTGTTCTGATATCAAACCATGCCCTTCTAAATTGGCATGTGATCTTAATACTAATCAATGTCGCAATCCGTGTTTGGGTTATCAAAATTGCCGAAGAAATCAAAAGTGCGAGGTCCGTAATCACGTACCTGTCTGCGTCTGTCGCAACGGTTTTGCTTTGAATGAAAGAGGAGAATTGAAATGTGCCCCAGACAACGCGGAGTGTACAAGAGACGAACAATGCCCTTCAAATACTGCCTGCAGAGATTCAAAATGTGTAAATCCGTGTTTGGCGTCAAAAGTACAAATTTGTTCGAAAGGAAAACAATGCAATGTAGTAGAACATCGTCCAGTTTGCCTCTGTGTCGAAGACTGTCATCCGACTGCATCTATATGCTTGAGAGATAACGGATGCCCACAAAATTTAGCTTGCAAAGATTTTCAATGCAAAGACCCATGTAAAGATGCATGCGGCGGAGCGCCATGTTCGGTGGAAGATCACCATCCAGTTTGCAAGTTTTGTCCTAATGGATTTATACATGACGACAAACATGGCTGCATTAAAGGTAATTTTGACGCTCAACAAAGCATTTCAAGTAAATATATAGTATATTTGTCTTATGCATATCTTATTAATTTTTTTCTTCATATTCCAGGAAATTTTGATAGAATCTTCTCTATGGCTTCATGCAGTTCTTTCTTTTCTATTTCTTTGTTTCTAGCATGATCATTTCTTTTTTCACAGTCAAACTTCTTCTAGAACAGGTAGTCCTTACATTATAATGTATAATTATATATACTTGTAAATATGTTTTACGCTTTGTCATAACTTCGCAAAATATAATATATTTGTGGCGGGGCTTGTACTTATCATAACGCTTACGAATGCTTTTACTTACAACATTGTATGCAAAACAAACTGCCACGAGACAGAGTTTGCAATAAGACTATATTCATGTCGCAATACTTTAGACTTCATTGTTTTTAATGTTGTATTTTTATGAAGATAGATATTACATTTGTGAAGTAAATAATCTATTAGTAGATACTTTATTGCTTTATATCTTTCTTTACTATTGAACATTGTATTCGTTTTATAATATATTTTAAATTATTGTAGATTATTGTGGAATAGAATGTATAATATAATTTTTATAAACCAGATATAATGAAATTAATTATAAAAAAGGCAAATAAATAAATTTCGAAATCGACTATAAACTAGTACAAAAAAAAGAAAGTAACAAGAATACTAAAATATAACTATAATGAACTGAATCATTTAATGTCACAGCATTACAATGTGGTGCCCATGAACACTGTGCGAATGACTTGGCATGTATGGAGGGAAGATGTGCAGACCCGTGTGCTCGCGGCGGTCCCTGCACTCTTGGACAGCACTGCGCCGTAGTCGATCACCAGCCAGTTTGTTCTAAAGGTACTGTAGAGGTGCATCTCGGAGTCGAATTCTAGGAAGCTTATTACTTGTGCTTCTTGTCATTGTTTCTAATTAACTTCACAAAACATAAAACTTACGATGTTAGTACGCTTTATTTTTAGCGTGAAGAATCAATCTGATGATTTACCATTAATACTAGTTATATTTCCATGAGGATGTTTTTATAAATCATACAGCATCATAAGTAACATAGACCTAAAGGGCCGATCGAAAATTAAGTGATAGCTAATAACCATTACCATTATAATCCTCTACATAACAGTATCTAGAGGACAGGACTGGAGGAGGTATTAAATCTGTACTTTAAAAAAAAGTACAGAATAACCACTCATAATCTTTATTCTATCTCAAGTGCTTATAAACCATAATTTTACTTACAGTGTGCCAGTGCCAATCAAATTCCGACTGTGCTAGATATCCGAATACCGAATGCGATGGCTGCGCTTGTATAAGGCGTAAGTTTTGCTACCAATATAATTAAATTTTTTAAAAAGCATTGTATAATAATTAACTTAAATTTATATTACTCATTACAAAAAAACTATACTACATGATACTGAAAAATAACCGCAACTTCATAATGGTAAAATATTTACATAAACCAAGATCATTGTAAAATTGAGTATATTATTTATATTTCTTATTAAGTCTAAGATCAGAAGTAAGAACGACCTTCACCCATCTGTTAACCAGGTGAAAATATTTTAGGAAATTAAATATGTTTGTGAACGTTTACCAATAGGGTTGCCACAAAAAATGGTCAAGTCATTTAATTAAAATTTTAAAATACATATTTTCCTTAGTAATTGCGTTCATCTGATAATCACGATTCATATATATTCATATATGTAGGAAAATGTATTACGAGTTAAATAGTATAACGTATATTCTTATATTTTTCGAGCAAATTCTTCACAAAGAAGTGTGTGTTTTGACATAGATTTTTATGATATAAATTGCAATCAGTAGTAGTTAATCGACCATTTTTCCAAAACTATTGGGCTTTGCTAGTTGAATCTTTGTAAGTTAATGTATTCTGTAAACTGCTATTTGAAGTTAGAATAAAAATAAATAAATTAAAAAAACAAATGCACTCCATACATAGACCGGAATCTAAAAATATTATTTTACATCTAATTTGTATGTGTGAGTATCTATGATGAGGTCTTTACCCATTTTTCGTCAAAATCAATTGTTTGAATGATAAACGCCTCCAAATTGGAAAAATGAGTGTCCTTCTCCCTCTAACTTAGTGAGAAATCTAAAATATATATATGCTGTTGATCTCAAAAGAAACTTTTAACGAAAATTTGAGATTTGAACGAGATATCATTATTAGTTTTTTAAGTATTTATAAATATAAATTAAAATTATCATAGCCTTGACCATTTGATTTCTTAAAATACTTACAATTTTCACCTGGGTAACAGATGGGTGAAGGTCGTTCTTACTTCGTCTCCTCTACTAATATTATGAAGAAATGATTTCATAATCATAATCTTTCTATTTCTGTAGGTGATAAAACATCTACAAATTGCGGGCATTGTCGACCGGGCGTTCCTTGCGACCCGTTTTCAGGAGCGTGCATGGAGAGTGAGTATTTATTGTGTAATTTAAATATATTTTGTTACGAAGGTTGTGTGATATTATTACAGAAATAATTTCAATGTGCTATATCTAGGGTCATATAAATATGGTTTAACTATATATGTGTATGTATATTAATAATAATCGTACGGATAAAAGCTATTCTTACTTATATATATACTTAACTATGTGATTGTTTACAACAGACTTCTATTATAAAGCTAGCAAGTCTGTGTCTTGTGTATTTAGTGTGAATAGCAAGACTAACTCCAAAAACAACTGGCTATTGCTATAAACAAACATATCATTTGTCCGATAAAACGCCACAAAATACTGGTTTTGTTCTCTCGGCAGACCCGACTGACAATCTTTAATGTATTTTACTTAATTTACAGCGTAGATAGTGTTGCTGTTAAACACCGTCTACTTCCGAACAGGTGTTGTCGTTTATATTTTGTAGTTTTTAGAGTTTAGATATATTTGTTTTATATATAATCGCATTTATTAAGTTCATATTTCGAAGTTCATTTGGTTATGGCTTTATTCATAGGTCTAAATCAAGGTAGCACATTTCACGACTTCTTTGTCGTAATTCATTTTCTGTCTCTATTTTATGGCTTTGGCTACTATTAAACCATTGTTAAGCTTTCTTAAGTAAATTATAATTTAAGAAGGTTATATACTATTGAATATTGTATACTATCTTTTTTAAATAACTAATAATATAATATTAATTTAAAAAAACATTGTTATTTATAAGTTTAGAAAATTTAACAACTTATTATTCCTTTCCTATAACAGATGTTCGGCCTCTAAATATCCCACTAACAGAAACATACTCCGAAATGACGACTGACAATACTTTAAATATAATTAAAACAACTGATAATGCGCATTTATATACTGATAATATATTTGAGACAAAAACCGACGAACATACAGAATCAGTAATTAATTTTACTCCTGACGTAGTTATTACCACGGACATATCTAACACAAAGATATCACATGATAATAAATTAACAACTATAGATAATAGAAATTTGAAAATAAGTGAGTACACTACGCCTGTGCCATTCGTTACAACACAAATAAGTGGTACAGACGAAAATCTTACAGGTACTGAAATAAATACAGAACATATACAAACAGTTTTAATTGGAACTGAACGAGCTCCTTATAAAGATTCTACGTTAAGTTCAGAAAATAAAGATAAAAGTACATTTGATAGTATCGAGCTTATGCAAAGCAGCAGCACAATTGATACTGAAAGTACGATTAAACCACAAATAAAAAGTTCAGATACTAATGGGTTACCTAAATCGTTAACTGAGAAAAAGAATATGAAACCAGCTGAAAATCAGAGACAAATGCATAGCAATTTTACTTCTAAATTGGGAAATGCTACTGTATTACCTGAAAACTATACAGAAAATATAAACAATATCTCAATTAGTACACAGAGTATGCAATTAGACAATCTCACCACATTATTTACGGAAGTACCCACAACGCCCTCTAATTTAATAGAAAATGAAAGTCAAACACCTAAACAAATCACAGTGTCGGAATTGACAACATTAAAAGAAAATAAAATAGATGATATTTTAGAAATGACAGAACAGTCTTCATTAGAAACAACAACACATTTTGATTTACGCACAACTGAAACAAATCAACAGAGTATTACAACATTAGGTACTTCTCATTCTACAGATTACACTACACGTCTTGAAAATGTTATAAATACTGACACTTCTGAAGCTACTATTGCTGAAACAGGATATGCAACTCAAATGCCAATAGAAAATATTACATTTGAACCTGTAACTCAAAAAGATAGTAATAGTGTTACACATTTTACATCATATGATAGTGGTAATATCGACGCGAAAGAAACCTCAAGTACATATTATTCTACTAACAGTCCCAACAGCACCCCACAGCTCAAGACTATTGACCTAGACAAACAAACGAGTATTTTCCCGGAAACAATTACGCCGACTTATTCAAGTGATGCAACAGTAAATTCCATTTATCATATAAATACTGAGTTGCCTAGGGTATTAGAAAAACAAGACACAGCAACTTCACAAATACCATTAGAAATAAGTACAGATATAGGGACAACATCTGTTTCAGAACATATAACAACATTTGCACCGCATACATCAAGAAAATCGAGCATTGTCGAAGATAATGCTGAAAGAAGTACGTATACTTCACCGACACTGTCCCAAAACACATATATTGATAAAACTACAAGGGAAACGGTAAAAGAAGGTACTACTTCCACAACGAACAGTTATTTTATAGATAAACAAGCAATTACAACTACTAGAGACACCACAGAAAGTAACGCAGCTACAACTGAAATACCTATATCAACCACATTAGCTAAAATTGATATTCAAAGTGTCACGACAGAAAGTAGTACTGTGCTTTTAAAGAGTAATGATACTTTGATATTAAGTAATGTCAGAAATAATTCAAAGCATTATAAAGGGCAATCTGCAGATAACATTTATACAACCGCTCAATATGACAATACATATAATTCCGAAACACATAATCATTCCGAAACTAGATCAGATACTAAATTATTAACTACATCTACACAATCAAATTTAGAAAATACTGACGTACAAAACATGCCTGTTACTATAACGACTACTCCCGGCAGCGGTTTGCCTTTTAATATGGATGAACATATTTCTCAAGAAAAACCCACAGCATACGAAACGACAATAGAAAATATAGAATCATCGACATTAGTAACGGATTATATTGACACTTCCAAAAAACTTGAAGAAGAAAAGTATCCTAAGCAACGGACGACAATGCAAATCACCGCAAACAAAGCAGATTCAACTACGACAGAAAGTCAATCTAACGAGAATGACTCTTCTCAAGATGCGACTATAATACCTACTATAGATATTGAAAGTAAGAAAACAATGAAGTCTGATGATTTTACAAAAACGACAGATGTATCAACCGAAACATATTCAGAGGTAGAAAACACATCGATTTTAAATTCAATTGCTGGATCTGAGCTAGTGGAATCATCAACTCATTCTGAGTTAAATGTAATGAATGAGAAAAAAACTTCACCAAGTGCCAGCCAACCGATATCTACAATTCCAGATAACATAGATTTACTTAGTAACAATTTAGAAACTACATCAAAGCTGTATTTGCAGGATAATACAGAAACTAATGTAATTTCTTCCACATCACAATACGTAAATACACAAACAGAACAGAATATCATATTAGAACAAGAACAACAAGTTAGAACAACCTCACAATATGATGAAACCATTACGGATCATTTAAAAAATTTTGAATCGGAGAAAACAGATATAACAACAAAAGAACAACATAAAGATTTATCTGCTAAAGATTATGAATTTCCCGATTCAGATAAAGAACAAACTGGAAGTGTAACATCACAGCATAAAGCTACTACATTACAATATGATACATCTACACAAACTAATATATTTTCTTTAAAAGATTCACATAAAAAAGATATGGAGACTACGTTACCTCACATAGATATAGTATCAGAAACCAGTAAAATTAAATTAGATGAAAATAACACGGCAACTACAAAATCAAATTATATCGATATCATTACTGAGAGTAAATCAGTTTTAGTACCTAAAGATCAGGAACAACTGCTAACTTCGACACAAAATTATAAGGAAACAACAACATTCAATAATTTTCTGGGAAAAACAATATCTGAGGAAACAACTTACATAAACACTTCCCCGGAAACTGGAGACTTTTACACTAATACTAAAATATATTCTGTAACAGAATCTAATACTATACAAAATATAGAAGAATCAATAACGACGCAAACCACAGATCTCACACTTAATTATACAGACATATCTACAGAAACTAATACGATTTCCGCTAATGAATACGAGAAAAAGCAAAGATCTAGTACTACATCACAATATAGAGACATAGCTACAGATAGTCCAGTATTGTCAACAATGACATCTGAGGAAGAAATATTTACAAGTGCGACGTCTCAATATAATGATAGGCCTTTTGAAAATAGCGAGGTTCCAACAACAGGATCAGAAAGTGAACAATCCAGTAGATCGACATTAGGATTGAGTAAAATTACTACAGAAGTACAATCGCATTCTGTAACTGAATCCGAAAAGATGTTTTTCACGACAGAATGGAATAAGGGACAACTGGAAAGTACAACACGTCAATACGGAGGTATATTTACAGAATCAAACAGAAATCCTATAAGTGAAGAAATTGATGAACAAACTGAAAGTACAATACAGCAACGCGGTGACAAGTCTACCACTCGACCATTTTCTGTAACTCAATTTGAAAACGAACAAACGATTACTACTAAGCCATATTACATAAACACTGCAACAGAATCGGATAAGGAATTATTCCCAAGTACAACGCGCCAACATAAAGACGTTTTTACGGATGCCAATAGAGATTATGTAACAGAACAAGAAAATGAACAAAGCATAACTACGACATCGCAATTTAGTGAAACATCTTCAGATACTCAAAAGTATTCCACAATAGAATATGAAAGAAAACAAAATACTAGTACTACACTGCAAAATACAGATATTACTACCAATATACCTATATCTACTGAGACGAGATCAGATGAGAAGCTACTGGCAAGTACAACACCTCAAAATAATGACCTTTTTACTGAAAGTAATAATGTTTCTGACACCGAGCCTGAAATGGAAGAAAATACGAGAACAACGTTGCGATATAGAGAAATATCTAAATACACCCAATCACCTTCTACAATTGAACAAGAACATAAACAAACAGGTACTCCTAAGCCACAATATGGAGATATGGCGACTAATATCCCCGTGTCTCTTGTAACAGAGCTAAATAAAGGAGAAGTAACTGAAACAACGCATGAATACACAGACAGTTTTACAGTAACTAATAAAATTTCTGAAATAGACTCAGAAAATGATGAAACCTTTAGTACAATAATACAAACTTCCAGTCAAAGTTCTATAGATGCTCAACCTATTTCCACAATTGGACCCAAAAAAGAACAGACTATAAGTACTAAGCCAAATATAGAAATTACCACCAATATGCATTTGTCTGCTGTAACAGAATCGGACAAGGAACCGAATATAGTTACAACAACGCAGCAATATAAAGACACTTTTACTGGTAGTAATGTGATTACTTTAACTGATTCAGAAAAAGAGCAAACCGAAAGTAGAACACTGCAATACAGTGAACATATTAAGGAAACTCAGGCATTTTCTATGACAGAATCTGAAAAAGAACACACCATTAGTACAACACCACAATATATAGACAGGGCCACTGATATAACTAATAAACACGTATCTACTGAATCGGGATCGCGAATTGAAGTACTGACAAGTACAACACACCCATATAAAGACATTTATACAGAAACCAGTAGGGTTCGAGACTCGGAATTAGAAAAAGAACAAACTGGTAGTACTACGCAATCATTTTCTACAGTTGAAACTCGTAATTCACACACTCATAGTACTACACCGCAATATGTAGACATGGCTACCAAAATGCACATAAACTTTGCGACAGAATCGGGTAACGAACAATCAACTAGTAAAATGCATGAAATTAGTAGGGTTACTGTAAAAAATTTTGAAAATGAGCAAACCGGTAGTACGACACTGCAATACGAAGAACTGACGAAAGACATTTCAACATTTTCTGCAACTGAACCTCAAAAAGAAACAATTAATACTACACCACAATATATAGATATGATCACTAATATACACTTAACTACTGACACAGAACCAGATAATGAGTATTCAAGGAGTACAACACTTCAATATAATGATATTTTCACGGAAACTAGTAGAACTACTTTAAAAAAATCAGAAACTGACCAAAGCAACGTTCCAACTCTTCAATACAAGGAAGTGTCTACAGAGAATCAATTATTTTCTGATACAGAATCTGGAGTAGAATCAATAGTCAGTACCACTCCGCAAGACATAGCTACTAGTATACATCTGCCTACTGAGTCTGATTCGATTGAAGAACAAATGCCAAGTACGACACGTCAGTACAAAGATATTTCAACAGAAATTCTTAGTAATCCCACTATAAAATTAGAAAAAGAACAAATTGAGAGTACTACACAACAATCACATGAAATGTTTACTCAAACTGAACGATTTTTTGGAACGGAATCTGAAAATAAGGAATCAGTTAGTACTACATCTCAATATGTAGACACGGCAACTGATACAGATAAATCCTTAGTGACAGGTTCGGAAAAGAAGGAAACTCATAGTCCTTATATTACATTTTCAGAAAAAGAACAAACTATAGCTACAACACTTCAATATAATAAAAGTTTTACAGAAACTAGCATTGCTTCTGAATCGGAAAAAGATCAAACTACAAGCTCTGCGCTGCTATACACCGAAATGTCTAAAAACACTCAATTAAATCCGATATCTGAAATAGAAAAAGAACAAACGAATATCCCTACACCGCAAGATGTAGATATGGTCACGGATATATCCTTATTAGATAAAGACCAACAAACAGTTACATCACATTATGAAGATAATTTTACTAACACTAATAAAGTATTTGCAACAAATTCAGGAAAAGAAAAAACTTTTATTACCACACCTGAATATAATGACATTCCTACAGAAACTAATAAAGTTTTTGTAACAGAATCAGAAAAGGATGAAACCAAAATCACAACACTGCAAAACGGTGAAATGTCTAAATACACTCAACCAATTTCTATATCTGAGTCTGAAAATGATCCAATGATTAGTACTACTCATAAATATGTAGATATGGCCACAAATGTACATTTAAATATTGTGCCAGAATCAGATAAGGAACATTTAACGAGTATAACATATCAAAATAAAGACAGTTTTACAGAATCAAATAAAGTTTCTTTAGCGGGCTCTATAAATGAACAAACGATTACTACATCACCATATATGGACGTGACTACTAATGTTCATTTCTCTGGTGTCACAGAATCGTTTAAAGAGCAACTGCCAGACACAACTCACCAATATAAAGACAGTTTTACAGAAATTAATAAAGTTTTTGTAACGAATTCAGAAAAAGACGAAACTGCAAGCACAACATCACAATACAGTGAAACTTTTAAAGATACTCTTACGGAAAAGGATTCCGATGAGATTACAAAGATGATTACTACTCCTTACAGTGAAATAGAAACTACTACAACTCAATTTAGCACACTAGAAAATACAACTAAGCAAAGTATACACGACGAAAGTACTCATAATGATGCCGGAACTGTTAGTGAATATTCACAGGAATCATCTACGATATCATATTTTTCGAGTACACCCTCAAATAATTTAACCTCCAGAGGAAAAGATATTGACATTGCAGCTTGGACTGACTCGACACCTTACTCTGAAACTACTTTGACTGACTTTAATTTAAAAATTGAAAATCAAATTAGCCATAAATGTAAATTTAACTCTGACTGCTCCTCTGACCGATCTTGCGTTATCGGAGTATGTTCAAACCCATGTGAAGTTCGGAATCCATGTACAAAGAAATACACCTGTAAAGTTGTCGACCATGTTCCTGTTTGTCAGTGTGGTGATGCCCCTGAGAGCGAATGTACAGAAGGTATGCTACTAAAATTTTGTTTAACGTATGATACAAGGTTTGAAATTTAGTAAATTTTAAAATAGTTTTATCGGACAAATGTATATAAATATGATTTGTATATAGCATTTAATGTATATTCATAACTTTTCACAACAATATTAATAATGATTTTAATTCTTTCTAATAAAACTAATAAAAATGTAACATGTAACATACTAGAATCACCTGGGACTCCTAAAGCACCAGAACCTTGTCACTCTGATCGTGACTGTATAGAAACGGAAGCCTGTTTTATGGGATTATGTCAAAATCCTTGCGAATTTGACAACGTATGCGGTTTAGAAGCTAACTGCCATCCAATCAAACAAAGGCCCATGTGCTCGTGTCCTGCCGGATACGACGGTGATCCCGCTGTAAAATGTTCTCCCAAAATATGTACGTGTAAGCAATAACAAAATATAAATAATAAAATTAATTAATTGCAATTTATTAACGACTAAAAATCATCATAATATAATAATATTTTTTCAATGGTTTTGATATTAATCGTATGCCAGTGCAAATAAATATTTAAAATGTATATTTTGTTAAAATTCTGAACATATCATAATAATAATAATTATAACGATTTTAAAAATGTTGTAAATATAATATAACAAATGTTGTAACTTACCTTAATTAATTTATTTATCAACTTTGGTAATATTCTCTTTTAATGCAATGTAAATAAAACATAATATGTATTATACAAAATTATTTTACTTTTGACCTAGCCGGTTGTACTCGGAATGAAGATTGTCAGCTGACGGAAGCTTGTATAAATAATGCATGCCAACATCCTTGTGACATACACAACCCATGTGCACTTAACGCAGTTTGTATAAACACGAACCATGGTTCAGACTGTAGCTGTTTGGAAGGATTCAATGGCAATGGATACGTCGGATGTGTTCCAGGTAAGCTTTCAATCGGGCGGATGAATATTTTATTATTTTTAAAATCTGTACAAACAATGAATTAATTAATTTTTTTTAGTAATCGATTCAAATTCTGTATGTCAGTATAACGAAGATTGTCCACCTGAATTATTATGTGATAGATTAAATAGAGTCTGCATAAATCCATGTTCAATAAATAAATGTGGCGAGAATGCTGAATGCTATCCTGAGAATCACAGTATCAAGTGCAAGTGTTTTGCTGGATTTATAGGAAATCCTTTCCTGGAATGTTATCAAGGTATGTCATGCAAATCATAAGAATTAATTGGTTTTGTACCTGAAATATTAGGTTGTTTTTCATCTAAACCACTGAGCCTTAAACCGAAATACAGTGAGTAGCAAAACTTTTTAATAAATAATTCTAATGCGAATAGAGCGAAGTATAAAAATAAGCTTACAACAATTAGGTAAATTTGATGAAGAAAACAAAGAAGCGATTTAGTGATATTTTTTTATAGCAATACTTATTTACCACAAACTTTTTCACACACTATTTGTACAATAATAATAATAAGAATTAGCTTCCGATCTGTTTTTTTTGTTCTCATTAAGTCTAGTGACGAACTATACAAAATAATGATAAAATAGCAAGAGCATTATCTTAAAATTAGTTTCTATATAAATTTATAGTAAGAACTAATAGATCAAATTAGAAATGTAGACTAACTCCGGCCTTTTAGAGGAACTAACAGTCTGTGTTCCTCTCTGTTGTAGTATATAATCTAGGCATCGCACAATCCGATATGAAGCAGGGCTGACGTTTACTATTATTTATCACTATCCCACTGCAAGTACCTACATTTTGTGGTATACTTTACGGAAAAACTACAAGACCTATGGGTTTGGACTTTAGCATAGTAATTTAAATATATGTCTAGATGTGTTATCTAGTATTAAATATTAATAATAAATAAAAAATGTACGAAATATTTATACCAGCTTAAAAAATCTCGCGAGCCCTTATAAAGCTCATGTATGTTGTAAATATGCGAGTTACCCTAACTATCTGTAACATGTAGGTAACGTCTACAGCTGTAATGCTACAGATTATTCCCCTATCGTAACAACTTGTCGCATGACGCCTTTTGTTAAAAAGCGCTGTTTGCACGTACGTACAGTACCTGACACACATCCGCGCTATGTACGTTTGTATGTACAGTGCGTAATGCGAGTACACGGATTCTTGCGTATTTATTTGGCAATCCCTTATATTTAATTAAAATGACAATACTGCTACATCTTATGTTATAATAATTTAAATCTATCATAAATAATATAAATCTATTATCATATAAAAACATATTTATAATATATATATATATAATAATCTTCTCATGTTATTGTTTGTTTTACCATATAAATACATTGTTTATATATTTTAGTTCAAGGATGTAGATCTGACAATGAATGTCCGAATTCAGAAGCATGTATAAACGGAAAATGTGACTCTCCGTGCAGATGTGGCATAAACGCTATATGTGATGTATTAAATCATCGTGCAACTTGCAAATGTTTGTCTGGTTATACTGGTAACCCATCACTTGGATGTGAGCCACCATCAGATCCATGTGTTCCCAACCCATGTGGTGTTAATGCTTTATGTGAAATTGACAACGGCAATCCCATATGCTTCTGTCCAAAGGGGTTAACTGGGAACCCATTCCAAAATTGCAGTAAGTTAAGACTATAATTTTAAATATGTTTATGATTATATTTTTTTTTACTGACAGAATATCCTACATGCTTATATTTTTATTGCAGTTCCTGAAGGAAATGAGTGTGAACCGAATCCTTGCGGGCCGAATACAGGTTGTAGAATAATAGACAATAAGCCCGCTTGTTTCTGTTTACCCAATTACGAAGGAAATCCACCAAGACAACCGTGTCACTTACCAAATAATCCATGCAATCCTTCTCCATGTGGACCAAATACACAATGCTCAGTACAGTCAAACGGATTTTCAAAATGTACATGTTTACAAGGATACGTTGAAAGCCCTAATACTATAAGAGGATGTATTGAAGCGCGAAACCCTTGTGAACCTAGCACTTGCGGTATAGGAGCACGTTGTGATCCTAATAGAACACCTGTTTGTTACTGTCCCGATAATACTATAGGAAATCCTTATAAATCTTGCGATCCCCAAACATATCTACCTCCATCTGTACTATGTCAGCCGGGTAATTGCGGAGAAAATGCAGAATGTTATGTCAGCAGTAACAGAGAAATGTGTTTCTGTAGAACTGGATTCTTTGGCGATCCTTATATTGGTTGTTATCCTCAGAAAAATGCATGCCACCCAAATCCTTGTGGACCCAGGGCTCTGTGTAGTTTAAATTACGATGGACAAGCTACCTGTACCTGCGCAGGAGGAAGCAGTGGAAATCCCTTCGGTCCTGAAGGCTGCCATGCACGAGAATGTGAAGTTGACGACGAATGTAAATCTAATCAAGCGTGTATCGGCTACACATGTCGCGATCCATGCCCTGGTATATGTGGACTAAACGCTAAGTGCTTCGTCGAATCTCATCACCCGGTATGCGTTTGTGAGGACGGGTTTGTTGGTAATCCATTACTCTGTTGTCTACCTCCAGGAGAATTAAAAACTGTAACGCCGTGCAGCAATGCAAAATGTGGCATTAACGCCTACTGTCAAGAAGTCGGAGGAGACGGATTATGTTATTGTCCACCCAACTTTTACGGAGACCCTTTGAAAGAATGCAAACCTGAGTGTATGATGAATTCCGATTGTCCTTCTAATGAAGCCTGCCTTAATCAAAAGTGTAGCGATCCCTGTTCAGGAAATAATGTATGTGGCTTGAATGCAGTTTGTTTATGTTCAGATCACACCGTTTCGTGCTTATGTCCAGAGGGATATTTAGGAGATCCGTTAATCCAATGCATATACAGACGTAAGCACATGTTCATTTAAATAACTCTATTACTTAGTGAAATAATACCGTGATTAATAATACGTTTTTCTTTTTTAGCCATCGTTGTTACTCCTGATAATACTACGGTGCAACCATGCGCTCCAAATCCTTGTGATCCCAATATTAGCTGCGATACTTACGGTGATAAATTTGCCATTTGTGACCAATGCATGGGGCCTAATTCTATAAATAATCCAGCGTGCAGGCCAGATTGTGTGGTAAACTCAGACTGCCAATTTGATAAATTATGCCTACGAAATAAATGTATCGATCCATGTCCTGGATCTTGCGGAGTCAATGCCGATTGCATAGCATATTATCACGACCCAATATGTACATGTAGACATGGCTTTGAAGGAAATCCATATGAAGGTTGCAAACCAGCAATACAACGTAAGTGCTGATACTATTTCATACTTATAAACTATTTTATATAAGTACTTATTTTAAAGTTCTTAGTGTGAATATTCCATTATAGCATTTTAGCTCTATTATATTTACATGTCTTTTTAAGAAGTATGCCGTCACCGTCGTATCTCACTAATTCTCACAGACGCCAAAACTTAAAAAACTGCACTTTACTCTCACTAGCTGTTAAAAGACGAAAATAAACGTATTTACTAGCTACTGATTTGAAGATGAACTCCATGTTTTGTATTATGCTCCTATCTAAGTTTATAAATATTATACATATTAAAGATATTTTTTTTTTCAGCCATTGTGCCTGAAACTTGTGATAGCGTTAGATGTGGTGCAAATGCCGTGTGTCAAAATGTAAATGGTGCACTGGGATGCTATTGTTTGCCAGAGTTCTTCGGCAACCCATACCTAGCATGTCGGCCCGAGTGTGTCGTTAATAGTGACTGTTCATCAAATTTGGCTTGTTTAAACAACAAATGTAAAAGCCCCTGCGCCGATGTGTGTGGTATTGGAGCAACTTGTGAAACTGTCAATCATCACGCTGTATGTTTTTGTGCACCCGGACAAGTAGGCGATCCGTATATCAAATGTCAAACAGTTGCAATTCCTCCACCTGCTGTATCTACGTGTGAACCATCTCCTTGCGGTCCATACAGCAGATGTCTAGTTTCGCAAAACGGATTTGCTTTATGCTCATGTTTGCCTGGATTTAGAGGAATACCACCAATGTGTCAACCCGAATGTGTTAGCAATTCTGATTGCCAACAGAAGGAAACATGCGTTAATCAAAGATGTACTGATCCATGTCAGGGAAGTTGTGGTGTTGGTGCACGCTGCATAGTTATTAATCACAATCCAATATGTAGCTGTGAATCAGGAGAAACTGGTGATCCTTTTGTTGCATGCACTGCTTCTTCGATATATCCTGAACCGCCACCTGATAATAGCAATCCATGTGTACCATCACCATGTGGACCTAATTCAGTTTGTGAAATAAAATCTAACCATCCCGTTTGTTCATGTCGACCTAATTATTCGGGAACTCCACCAAACTGTAGACCAGAATGTGTTATAAGCCAAGAGTGTGCTCCAAATCAAGCCTGCATCAATGAAAAATGTACTGATCCCTGTATAAGTGCCTGTGGAAATAACGCCAAATGTGATGTCATTAACCATACTCCCTTGTGTAGCTGTTTGGAAGGCTATCAAGGAGACGCATTCATTGGTTGTATGGCAATATCCAAGACTGACATTACCACGCCGTGCAGTCCTTCACCTTGTGGAGAAAATACAATATGTTCTGTAATAAATAATGCAGCTAGATGTTCCTGCATACCACCGAATATTGGAAACCCATATGCTGGAGGCTGTCGGCCCGAGTGCTCTATTAACTCTGACTGCCCTAATCATTTAGCTTGCCTTTCAAGTCATTGCCGTGATCCATGTAAAGATTTATGTGGTACCAACGCAGAATGTATTGTTACGAACCATGTCCCGATATGTTCCTGTTTCAAGGGGTATGAAGGCGATCCATTTTCTTCTTGTCATCGCCAATATGCACCACGTAAGTATTTCGTTCCCATAAAGTCAAATATAGAATACACATAGAACATAAATAATGCATTAATAAATTCTAGTGAAAATTAAATATGTATAGCTAATCAAATAAATCCAAATTTAATCTCACAATATGGTATCGTTATGAAAGTGTTTAGTAACATTTTCAATTTAGATACAACTTTAAATTTTGAAAATTAAAATTTTTAAAGGGATATCAATTCAGCTCGACCTTATGGTATAACTATTATTCAGTTAACCTTTGAATTTCATAAATATTCAATTGTCCAATATCGGATATTTGATTGCAGCACCACACGTCAATCCATGTGAGCCTTCACCGTGCGGCCCCAATAGCGAATGCCAAGTCATTGGCGATCGCGCTGCCTGTTCCTGTCGTGCCGGTTACCATGGTGCCCCACCATCTTGCCGCCCCGAGTGCGCAGTCAACTCCGATTGCCCAACAAACCGGGCATGTATTAAACAGAAATGCAAAGACCCCTGCGTTCAAAGCTGTGGTCTCGATGCTCGCTGTCATGTTGTTGGCCATAACCCGATATGCGTGTGCCCAGAAAACTACCCTGACGGAGATCCATTCATACGTTGCTATAAAAAAAGTAAGTACAAGAACAGTTTCTTTTACTTTCAATGACTTTCAATATTATTTGATTATAATACTTCAGTAAGTGTAGATAAATAATTATTACTTTCATTAGAATTATCAATCATCCTCTAATACAATATACATTGGTAGACAGATAGTAAATTGATAAAAATGAATATTTGCTTGTATGTCTTTTAAGCTTCCTAAATATTGAACATATGTCCAATTGGACAGCTTTTCCTTGTGCTCGTGATGAAGCCCAAGCCCAAAAGCTCTATTTAATTTTACACTTTGTTCCTTTTATTATGTTGACCGGATAAATGTGAGTTATGGTCGATTTGAAATAATAAATCGTTTTTGTTACGACAGCTGTGGCACTACCTGCACCGGACCCGTGCATGTCAGCACCTTGCGGCCCACATGCAACTTGCCGCGAAGAAAGTGGTCGTGCAGTATGCGCGTGTGACCCGGGCACCTTGGGAGCGCCGCCTGCATGCCGACCTCAATGTATTATAAACCAAGATTGTCCTTTAGCCTTGGCATGTGTTGGCGGAAGATGCGTGAATCCTTGTGTAGGTTCTTGCGGATTCAATGCCCGTTGCATAGTTCAAAATCATCAGCCGATCTGTTCCTGCGACGACGGCTTTTCTGGAGATCCGTTTGCTGGGTGCAGTCCGTTCGAAAGTAAGTGGACATTATAATACAATTTGCATGCTTATCTTTGTGCACGCTTTTGTAGATTTGTGTTATACATTTTATACATATTTCAGCTCCTAAAGAAGTTTCTCGTCATCCTTGCAATCCATCACCTTGTGGATCTAATTCTATTTGTAAAGAGAACGATGGTACTGGTGCCTGCTTATGTATAGATAATTTCTTTGGTGATCCTTATCTTGGATGTAGACCCGAATGTGTCATGAATACAGACTGTACAGTCGACAAAACCTGTTTCAATAACAGATGCTTAGACCCATGTCCTGGCACATGTGGACAGAATGCTGAATGTAAAGTCACACATCATACTCCATCATGTTACTGCTTACCTGGATATACTGGAAACCCTCTTCATGCATGTACACCTGTTATACGTAAGAACTTCTTTCTTTCTCAATCCATTCTTTTGTGTACTATATTCTTTATTACTCTAAATTCTTTTTCTCTTCCAATTATTTAGCGATACCGGAACCGGTCGATCCATGCCACCCTTCACCTTGTGGCCCGTATAGTAAATGTCGTACATTTAACGGACACGCTGTTTGTACGTGTCTTGATATATGCGTGGGTTCGCCACCGAACTGTAGGCCAGAATGCATTGTTAGTTCAGACTGTTGGCCAAACAAAGCGTGTATCAAAAATAAATGTCAAGACCCCTGTCCTGGTACATGTGGAATCAATGCACAATGTCAAGTCGTAAATCACAACCCCGTATGTAGTTGTCTTTTTGACTACACCGGTGATCCATTTGTGAGATGTTATATAGAAGAAAGTAAGTCAATCATTTTAAAACTAACAATTATTTATTAACATATTATTAATATTTTAAAATGTATTAATATATGATTATTTTTAATAGAGCAAATGACACCGATAAATCCTTGCGTTCCAAATCCTTGTGGTCCACACTCCGAATGTAGAGAATCCAACGGAGTACCCGTATGTTCATGTTCGAATAATTACGTGGGACGTCCTCCAAACTGCCGACCTGAATGCGTTATGGATGTTGAATGTCCAGGAAATCTAGCATGTATATCAGAAAGGTGTAGCGACCCCTGTCCAGGATCTTGCGGTTTTCATGCTACTTGCAATGTAGTAAAACATGTACCAATATGTACTTGTGAATATGGATACTCGGGCGATCCTTTCTCGGGATGCTCAATAATTCCACGTAAGTCGTATAGTTCAAATAATTCATTAACCATTGATAATAATTTAGTAAATAAATTTAATTATTTTAATCAATTTTAGCAATCGAGCCACAAGTTGTAAGCCCTTGCTCATTATCGCCATGTGGAGTTAATGCTATCTGTAAAGAAAGAAACGGTATAGGTTCGTGCTCGTGTCTTCCAGAATATAACGGAGATCCATACATTGAATGTAGACCTGAATGTGTATTAAACTCTGACTGTCCTAAAGATAGAGCGTGTATAAATAACAAATGTAAAGATCCTTGCCCAGGTGTCTGTGGCATGAACGCAGAATGTCGTGTAGGAAATCATGCTCCATCTTGCTCGTGTTTATCTGGCTACGAAGGAAATCCATTTACATCCTGTTATATAAGTAAGAATTGTCAAAATATTTTTAATACTCGTATGATAAGATCATATATATGTTTTACCAATATTTATTGACATATTTTTTTAGAGCAAAATGTTGAACCTGTAGACCCATGCTTGCCTTCACCTTGTGGTCCATACAGTGTATGTCGAACTAGTCATAACCACGCAATATGCTCCTGTCAAGAACAATATTTCGGCACTCCTCCAAATTGTCGTCCAGAATGTATGGTTAGCAGCGATTGCATGCCTAACAAAGCGTGCATTAATCTCAAATGTACAGATCCATGTATAGGATCATGTGGGAACAATGCAAAATGTACGGTAGTCAACCACAACGCTCTTTGTAGCTGCCCAATCGATCACACTGGAGATCCATTCGTCAATTGTATTTACAAAGAACGTGAGTTTATAAGTTTAAAATGAAATTAATTTCATCTTTAACAATGCATAACAAAATGAAAAATATTTTTCTCTATTATTTTAGGCATAGAACCAAGACCATCAGTTAATCCTTGTATACCTTCACCATGTGGTCCCTTCTCGCAATGTCGAGTGGTAGGAGAAACTCCGGCATGTTCGTGCAAAGTCGGATATATAGGACGGGCTCCTAACTGTCGACCAGAATGTATTTATGATGAAGAGTGTCCTAGTAATTTAGCCTGTAATCGGGAAAAATGTGTAACTCCATGCGATGGATCGTGTGGTTCTAATACGAATTGCATGGTTATATCACATAAAGCAATATGTCACTGTCGTGAAGGTTATACTGGGGATCCGTTTAGTGGCTGTTATTTCATCTGTAAGTTATTTACTTGCGTTTTTAAATTCAATGATAAAGAAATTGCAATACTAAATTCAATTAATATTTCTACAGTAACTGTGCCAAGTGAGGAAGAAACAAATCCTTGCAATCCGTCTCCATGCGGGCCAAACGCACTTTGTACAGAAAGAAATAACGCTGGGGCTTGTACATGCTTACCGGACTTTTTTGGAGACCCATACTTAGGTTGCAGACCTGAATGTGTTACGAATAATGATTGCCCCTCAGATAAAGCGTGTTCGAATAATAAATGCGTAAATCCATGCGAAGGAGCTTGTGGTGTCAATGCACAATGTAATGTTGCACACCATTATCCGGTTTGTCTCTGTATTGATGGTTATGAAGGAAATCCTGTCGTATCGTGTCACCCACAAAGGAATCGTTAGTAAACTTAATTAATTTGTGATTAAATAATAATTTAAAATATAAAATCGACTACTAATGTAATATGATTTTAGCTCCCTTGGAAACTAATCCATGTGTGCCCTCTCCGTGTGGACCATATAGCAATTGTAAAGTTATAGACGGACACGGAGTATGTTCTTGTCAAGATGGTTACGTTGGTTCTCCACCAACTTGTAGGCCTGAATGCGTCACAAGTACCGATTGCTTACAACACCATGCTTGTATCAAACAAAAATGTAGAGATCCTTGTCAAGGAATGTGTGGAGTAAATGCCCGTTGTCAGGCAGTGAATCACAACCCCATATGCACTTGCAAAGCAGGGTTTACCGGTGATCCATTCGTAGCGTGCCAACTTGAACCAAGTAAGGATCAAAACTTCAAAACAAACTTGTGTGAAAATAAAATACAAAAAATAAATCGTAATAATTTAAGAAAGAATTTTATTTTGTGAATATTTTTTGCATGTTAACTTAAGCTATTCATTTTTTCTATTCTGTTTCTATTTCTTTGCTCTCATTTCTGTTTTATGTCTCAATATGTTCTCTTTCTCTCTCTTAGAACCTATCTTTACGGGACCTAAAGGAAATCCATGCCTACCATCACCATGTGGTCCATATTCGCAATGTAAAGTAGTCGGAGAAGCGCCTGCATGTTCATGCTTACCGAATTATATTGGCGTAGCGCCAAACTGTAGACCGGAATGCTCTATAAATGCTGAATGTCCTGGTAATCTTGCATGTCAAAATGAAAAATGTGTTGATCCATGTCCAGGATCTTGTGGGTTTAATGCGCAATGTTCAGTAGCAAATCACGTAGCATTGTGTAATTGCATAGCGGGATTCACAGGTGATCCCTTCAGTGGATGTTCAGTTATTGAATGTAAGTGTAATGTGAATTATACAAATACTTTAGAATCCATAATGTGCGGGTGTAAATATATTTTTTCCATTTACACAGATGCTTCAGAGCCACCCCCGAACCCTTGTAACCCATCTCCATGTGGGGCTAATGCACTATGTAAGGAGCGTAATGGCGTGGGTTCCTGCTCATGTCTACCTGAATATTTTGGAGACCCATACACCGGTTGTAGACCAGAGTGTATATCAAATTCAGATTGCGACCGCAGCAAGGCTTGCTCAAATAACAGATGTAAAGATCCCTGCCCTGGTGCATGCGGTATCAATGCTGAATGTAGGACGGTCAATCACGCACCTACATGTACATGCCTATCAGGATATACAGGAAATCCTTTGAAAATATGTGAATTAGAAGGTAATTTTAATTTGAAAATCGTATTTGTGACGATTGTATGCAATTTAGTGCGACAGTAATAATATCTCAATTGTTACTCTAACAGATGTTCCGCCGCCTCAGCTAGAGCCTTGTACACCATCCCCGTGCGGACCCAATAGCCTCTGTCGCGCTATTAATGGACACAGCGTATGCACTTGTGAAATTGGGTACATAGGAACACCACCATCTTGTCGACCTGAATGTATCGTCAGTTCGGAATGTTCCCAGGACAAGGCGTGTGTTAATAAGAAATGCGTAGATCCATGTCCAAACACTTGCGGCACTAACGCGCGCTGCCAAGTAGTAACACACAACCCCATATGCAGTTGTACAGCCGGTTTTACAGGAGATCCCTTCACAAAATGTACCCCCGAAGAACGTAAGTATGACTTTTTTTAATAATATCTGTGGACTTTACACAATACGTTAGTCTAATCCCGTGGTAAGTACCGTAAGGACTTGAGTTACGGGACAATGGAAGTATCTATACTGATATTATAAATGCGAAAGTGTGTTTGTTTGTTTGTCCTTCTTTCACATCAAATCGGATCAACGGATCCATGTGATATTTAGTGTGGAGATAGTTGAAGGACTGAATAGTGCCACGCGAGCGAAGCCGTGGGTAAGAGCTAGTATTTAATATGTTTTATAAATTTGAGAATGTTATATTCAAGATTTTTATTATAAAAAAAATATAAACGTATCCATGACCAGTGCGGAATTCGAACCCGCGACCGCATGCGCAGCATGCTCCGCTTTTCCGAGCTCTGTTCCACTGCGCCAGCCGGTCGTCAAATGGCCTTTATGATCACCAAGTGTGAAAAGTAAAATTCAAAGATACCTATTGACTTGACACACAATCAAAGTAAACACGACCCGTCCACGATTACTAATTTTTTTTAAATCTTAATATGTCCAAAAACATTAAAAACAATATGTTTGTAAGTTAACAATTTACTTATTGTTTATTTTATTTATTGGGGGAAAAAATGGCCATTTCACATTATGTAGGGGCATCAGATTATAGTGTAACTTTTACGCAAAAGATTATGAATTAAGCTATTTTGCTAGTACTATTGCTATCTATTATCCTCATTGATTAATTAAGTGTGTAATAAGAGTGAATGATTGACTTGAAGAAATACATGTGTGTAAGGTGACTTATAAAGATTTGTTTTTGTTGTAACTGTAATTATGAAAGTAAATACTTAAAATCCATTCAACATATTAAAAAAACCTTAATATTTTAGGAGTCGCTCCAAGAAACCCATGCGAACCTTCTCCCTGTGGACCAAACTCAGAGTGCCGTGTTATTGGAGATCAAGCAGCTTGTTCGTGTCTGCCGGATTATATTGGGAGAGTTCCAAATTGCAGACCAGAATGTACTATTGACGCTGAATGTCCTAGTAACACAGCATGTGTTAATGAAAGATGCCGTAATCCATGCCAGGGAGCGTGCGGCCTGAACGCGTTTTGCTTGACCATTAACCATAGGCCGATATGTACTTGTCAACAAGGTTTTACGGGTGATGCAGGTGTTGGATGTGATCAAATTCTTATATCAAGTAAGTTTATACTTATATAAAACAATTGTAAATTATTTAATTACAACTCTAAAATTTATTATATACGAGTAGGTCAGTGTCGTGTCACGAAATACTAATAAATTCTTTATTCTTTATTATAATCAGAACTAGATGGAATAACATTTTTTTTCTTTATAGCAACTGAGATGACTCCTACATCTAGTCCGTGCACGCCATCTCCATGTGGACCAAACGCAGAATGCCGCGAATTTAACGGAGCCGGTGCCTGCTTCTGCTCAGATGGCTATGAGGGCGATCCCTACGGATCCCAGGGCTGTCGAAGAGAGTGCGACAGCAACGACGACTGTTCTTCAAACTTAGCTTGCATTCGTTTTAAATGTATAGATCCATGCCCGAGAACTTGCGGACAGTTAGCACAATGCACGGTGGAACAGCACATTCCTATTTGCACATGTCCCAACGGCTATACTGGTGATCCATTCTTCCAATGTAAAATCGTAATGGAAGGTACCTCAATTTTTACTTACTTAAAACAATACAGTCTAAATGCTCTCAAGTAGAAATTTCATTGCATTTCTATTTCTAATACACTTGAAGCTTCTTTTATTTTACTATTCACATTAATATCATAGGGAAACATTGCATAAACAAACTAAACACAATCACAAGCTTTTCAGAAATTCGTAATTAGTCCCACTTAAAAGATATTATATAATAGATACGACGTCTCATATGTTTTAATTTACTTTTCAGCGCCACCTCTACAAAATCCTTGTGAGCCTACTCCCTGTGGACCTAACAGTCAATGTAGACAAGTTAATTTGCAAGCCGTTTGCTCTTGTTTGCCTAACTACATAGGATCACCTCCATCGTGTAGACCACAGTGCGTCGTCAATAGTGAATGTGATGTTTCTAAAGCTTGCATTAATCAGAAGTGTGACGATCCTTGCCCCAATACTTGTGGACTTCGTGCTCATTGTTTGGTCAAAAATCATAATCCTATATGCACATGTCCCACAGGCATGACCGGAGATCCATTTACTCAATGTTACAGTACGTCTTTTTTCTTTATGTGTATTTTATGTATTTCAAAAAATTATTACATAACCTAACATTATTATGTTAATTTGTAGCTATACCATCAACAACCGAACGTCCTCCGTCATGCACTCCATCACCATGTGGCCCACATTCACGCTGTCAACTTCTGCCAAGCGGCCCAGCATGCTCTTGTTTAGCTGGGTATATAGGATCACCACCGTCTTGCCGACCGGAATGTACTATCAATTCCGAATGCCCGGCTTCATTAGCTTGTGTCCGACAGAAATGTGAAGATCCTTGTCCAGGCTCATGCGGCGTTGAAGCCAATTGTCACGTTTTAAATCACGTCGCGGTATGTGTATGTAATGAAGGATTTACAGGAGATCCCTTCTCTAGATGTTCACCAATAAGTGAAGGTATATACATATATTGGATATTGTTTTATTAAAATGATAATATTAATATGATAATAGGATGATGTCTGTATTACCACTTTTTTCAGAACCGACGACTCCATATCCTTTGGATCCGTGTAACCCATCTCCTTGTGGACCAAATGCACGATGTGATAATGGATTCTGCAGTTGTTTATCTGATTATAGTGGTAATCCTTATGAATCATGCCGACCAGAATGTACAGGAAGTCAAGAATGTCCAAGAGATAAAGCTTGTTTCAGAAACAAATGTCGTGATCCATGTCCTGGGGTTTGCGGCCAAAACGCAAAATGTGATGTTATCAATCATATACCAAGTTGTTCGTGTATTACAGATTATACCGGAAATCCATTCACACAATGTCAACCTATAGAAACTCCAAGATTGCCGCCCAAAGATCCTTGTCATCCATCTCCATGTGGACCAAATAGCATTTGTAAAAATATTGACAATACTGCAGTTTGTGCATGCATGGAAGGCTTCCGAGGATCTCCTCCAGGTTGTCGGCCAGAGTGTGTCGTTAGCTCAGAATGCGCATCAACAAAAGCATGTGTCAATCAAAAGTGCATAAACCCCTGTATTAATGCTTGTGGCTTAAATGCACGCTGTGAAGTAATCAACCATAGTCCCATTTGCAGTTGTAATACTGGTCAAACTGGAGATCCATTCAAAAGTTGTCACGATATCCCTGCAGATACACCAAAAGTAACTGATGTTTGTAACCCATCACCATGTGGTCCAAATGCCCAATGCATTGACAGAAATGGCAAACCAAATTGTAGATGTATGGATGATTACGTAGGACAACCACCAAATTGTAGACCGGAATGTGTTATAAATCCTGATTGTCCTTCTAATCAAGCTTGTGTGCAAAATAAATGTGTAGATCCCTGCCCCGGTTCATGTGGAGTAAACGCTGACTGCGTGATTGTTAGTCATACTGTTTCCTGTGTTTGTCGTCCAAAATATACTGGCAATCCATTCCTTCAATGTATTCCAAACGAAGGTAATAATTTGTTACAGTTAATGCAACCTATAATTATTTTATGCCGGTGTGATTTATTTGATTGAGATTAAAATATTTTTGTGTAAGCTTATTGTATTCTTAATTTTTTTTTTAGAAAATGCTGTAAGACCATGTGATCCATCACCTTGTGGAGCAAATGCAATTTGTAGTCATCGCGATGGTGCTGGTGCTTGCTCATGCTTAGAAGGATACCAAGGCGATCCGTATGAGGGCTGTCGTCCGGAATGTATTCTCAGTTCCGATTGTTCTGCAGATAAAGCCTGTATTAGAAATAAATGCGCTGATCCATGTCCAGGAATTTGTGGAACATTTGCCGAATGCACCGTGGTAAACCATGTACCTACTTGCGCTTGCGTACGGGGCTACTCGGGCAATCCATTTGTACAATGCCAAGAAAACAAACCAGTTGAGAAAGTAAGACCATGTCAACCGTCGCCATGTGGTCCTAATAGTATTTGCCGTGAAAATGGAGAATTAGCCTCTTGTGAATGTCTCCCAGACTATATTGGCGCTCCTCCGGACTGTCGACCGGAATGTACTGTAAGCAGCGAATGCCCATCTGATCGAGCCTGTCACAAACTAAGATGTGCTGATCCATGTAGAGGAACCTGTGGCCTAGGTGCCCTTTGTCAAGTTATCAATCATAGCCCCTTATGTAGCTGCCCGAACGGTCATACTGGAGATCCATTTACAAGATGTGAAGTTGCGGCTACAATATATGAGCCACCGACACCAAAAGAGCCATGTCAACTCAATATATGTGGACCTTATAGTGAATGCCGAGCAATAAATGGCAATCCTTCATGTTCTTGTATCTTAGGCTACATAGGAACTCCTCCTAATTGCCATCCTGAATGTCTGGTGAACACAGATTGTCCATCAAATCAAGCATGTATTGCAGAAAAATGCACGAATCCTTGCGAAGGCTCATGTGGCTTTAAAGCAATTTGCAGAGTTCAGGATCATATACCAATTTGTAGCTGTCCAAACGGTTATTCTGGGGATCCATTCATTCAGTGTTCAGAGGCTGTCGGTAAGTTTGAGAATAAAGTATAAAATTATTTCAGAAAAGGTTGATTTATCTGGTTTCTTGTGACACTAAAATTATGTACATTTTTTACATGGTTTTAATCGAGTAAATATTTCTTAAAGGGCGATTAGAATAAATAAATAAATATGTTCTTTTATCTGTTGCAAATTGACTCTTCATGTTTTAATACAAATAGTATTACGTAGTTAAATTTATATAAATATTTTACAGCGTTATATACAAATTATATACGTATTTCTTATTAATTGCAGAGCCTCCAATTCATTCTGCCGATCCTTGCAACCCATCGCCTTGTGGAAGCAACAGTATCTGTGAATCAGGAACTTGTTTGTGTGCTTCCGGATACTTTGGTGATCCCTACACTGGATGTCGATTAGAGTGTAGTACAAATGGCGAATGTGCACCAACACGATCTTGCCAAGGCGGAAAATGTGTAGATCCCTGCCCCGGAGCCTGTGGTAATGGTGCAACTTGTTCAGTCAATAATCACATACCATCATGCTCTTGTCCACCGAGCACTTCCGGAGATCCTTTCACATTCTGCACTGAAATTAGACGACCTGGTATGCTATACATTATATATTTTTTAATATAGTTTACTGTATTATTGTAAATTTATTTATAAAAATAATATTTTAATTGCAGATGTGCCTAAATCACCATGTAGTCCATCACCTTGTGGTCCCTACAGTGAATGCACTGTGAATCCAAATGGTGCTGCCGCTTGTTCTTGTCGAGCTGGCCATATAGGATCTCCGCCTTCGTGCCGACCCGAATGTCTAGTCAGTTCTGAATGCAAGCTTCAGTTGGCTTGTATCGAGCGCCGCTGCCGTGATCCTTGTGAGGGAGCTTGTGGGCGTGGAGCAAGATGTCAAGTGATTGCACATTCACCAATTTGTACTTGTAATGACGGATTTACTGGTGATCCCTTCAGCTATTGTTATATCATATATGGTACTAAGGCCTTTCATTAATACTACTAATGTTGTTTATGACAAACAATATCCTAATAAATTGATAAAAACATTTAAATTTCAGCCACGCCGGAACCAACAGATCCATGTGAGCCCTCGCCTTGTGGTCCTAATTCAATATGCGTAAAAACCGGAGATACACCGGCATGTAGCTGTCAACCTGGATTTATTGGATCAGCTCCTAACTGTCGTCCAGAGTGTACCATTAGCGCTGAATGTCCAGCGGCACTCGCTTGTATAGGTCAACAGTGCAAAAACCCTTGCGCTCAAGCTTGCGGACCGGGAGCCGTTTGTTCAGTCGTTGATCATCGCGCCACGTGCGCATGCGAACCAGGGCTGGAAGGAGATCCCTTCCAAGGTTGTTCATTACCAAAAGGTAAGAAATGTTCAATTTTTAAAAAGGATAGATAAAAACTTGTAGACATTGAACATTTATATGAATATATAGTGAAACATTTGGGTAATAAATTAAGACCAACGTCTTTCTTGAAGGTAAAAATAAAAAAAAAGAAACAGTATGTGATAAAAGATTGCGTTTAACCCTTTGCTTTGCAAAGCGTTCATGTTCATGCTATTAAATATGTGCTTTACAGAAAATAATCGTTTATAGCCAGTATTTATATGAAAAACTAATTTTTGTAAATAGATCTGTACCAGTATTTTTACTTTGTCGCGTTAAGGTGACCATGCCCGCCTTTCCGTGTTAAGGTCATTATACTGGACAGGGTTTATTTGTGCGCTTATGTTAAACAATACATTAAAATACATGGTATAGTTTTAATCCTTTAGATTTACCAAGTGCTTTCAGAGGGAGCATAACATTTGAAATAACTTAATGTGAAATTAATGCCTTGCTTGTGATTGGAGCACGCGGAGATAACAAAGCACTTACAGTATAAGCTTAGGCCGTTTGCTGAGGCGGCCGCTTCTGGATAGGCGGCTAAACAGCGATTTCGTCGAACTCACGAAGTCATTTAATGTCACCGAGTCTGGTAAGCTTCGACTAACGCTTCGGAACAAGGAAGTGCTTCGGTGAAAGATTATTTTTGGTGAGTAATTTCGGTTTTTTGAATATCCTATTTCAGCTCCTCCGAAAGTTGAATACTTAAACCCATGTGAACCATCGCCATGTGGTGCGAATGCGGAATGTAAAGTTCAAGGAAATGCCGGGTCTTGCACCTGTTTACCTGATTATTTTGGTGATCCGTACCAAGGATGTAGGCCCGAGTGTTTGTCGGATGCGGACTGTCCTTTGCTCTTAGGTTGCTATAGGAATAAATGTATTGACCCATGCCCCGGAGTTTGTGGCTATAATGCAGACTGTTATGTAACGAATCACAAGCCAACATGTAATTGTAAAATAGGTTACACTGGCAATCCTTTAGCCATGTGTTCTCCAATTCGAGGTAAGTTTTTTTTTATTCTTAAAGTCATACTTATAAAATAAAAAATATAATAATAATTTTGTACTGGACAAAATTTCAGGTGACGAAAAAGTAATCAACGTTTGTAATCCATCGCCTTGCGGTATTAACTCACTTTGTAAAGAAGTAAATGGTCAACCAGTGTGTTCGTGCTTAGCTAATTACATGGGAGCGCCTCCGAACTGCAAGCCTGAATGCGTAATAAACTCGGAGTGTAAACCAAATAAGGCCTGCGTTAATAACCGTTGTGTAAACCCTTGCCCAAAACCCTGTGGCACAAACACTGAATGTAAAGTAATAAATCACAGTCCTGTGTGTTCCTGCCGTCAAGGGTTCTCTGGCAATCCATTCACGATTTGTAATCAAGTGATAAGTAAGTGTTTATTTTTCATTTGGTGGCCCATGGATGTGGAAGGAGAAAGGAGGGCAGCGCATCTATATAGTCTCTATGCAGATGTCTATGGGCGTCGGTAGTCATGAAATTGGCTCCGACTGCTCATTTGCCCCCCTATATCATAAAAAAAATCACTCTATTGCAACTACACCTTTATTTTTTGTAGTTTGATTATTTTTGTTAGTATTTGTAATTTATTTCATTTGCTTTTATTGTTTTTCATTAATTGCAGCTATGTCTACAAGTGTTATAACTCCAGTTGATCCATGTAATCCGTCGCCATGTGGCGCGTATGCCGAATGTCGAAATATCAATGGATTATCATCGTGCTCATGTCTACAAAACTATTTCGGTTCACCTCCATTTTGCAAGCCGGAATGTACTATAAATTCAGACTGTCCAAGTAACCAAGCATGCGTAGCTGAGAGATGTAGAGACCCATGTGAAGGAGCTTGTGGTAGCAACGCTAATTGTTTCGTTAGTAATCACATCCCAGTATGCTTGTGTTCCGAAGGCTACACCGGCGATCCATTCAGACAATGTGTATTGAAACCAATAATACAAGGTATTGTTTTTGTGAATTTGTAAAATTCTTATTTTATTATAGCTTACATTTAATACATTAATATAAAATAACGCAATGTGGTGTTACAGATCCTCAACCACCAGTGCCTACGAATCCTTGTCTGCCAAGTCCATGTGGAGCCAACGCTGAATGTAGCGGGGGTGTCTGTACTTGTATTTTGGATTACGGCGGCGACCCGTACTTCGGCTGCCGACCAGAGTGCGTGTACAACACCGATTGTCCTCAAGATAAGGGCTGTCAAAGGAACAAATGCGTTAATCCTTGTATAGGAACATGCGGAGTGAATGCTCTTTGTGACGTGCATAACCACATACCAATGTGCGTCTGCCCTAAGGGCATGACAGGCAATGCCTTTGTAGAATGCAGACCATTCGCAGGTACTACTTTGTTTATAACTAGCTGTGTCACGCAGGTTCATCTGCATGCAATCTATCTCATATGAATTATAAATATTTTTTTTCAAGATGCAGTACCTATAAAGTATTTTCATCTTAATCGAGCTTATAATCTATATCTGTGTCAACCTAATCAGCGAAGTAATTTTTGTGTGAAAGAATAAAAAACTGCACATTTACACATCTATAATATTAGTAATGTAATCGTAACCTATAAATATTCAAACAGGTACACTCTTAATTAGAGATTATTGAACCGAATGATAAACAACTGTTCATCACCATTCTACTTTTTATATATTTTTTATTTCAAGTAAAAAAAAACTACTCGTAATTTTTTACATGTATTCAGTGTTTAAAATGCAATTTAATCTGTTTCTTACAGCCATAAACACAAATCCTTGCAACCCATCGCCTTGCGGACCCAACAGCCAGTGTCGAACATCTAACGGGCAAGGGGTTTGTTCTTGCCTACCTGGTTACCGCGACAGTCCACCAACTTGTAGGCCTGAATGTGTGGTCAGCGCTGAATGTCCTCTGAAGGAAGCATGTCAGAACCAAAAATGTATAAACCCTTGTGTAGGGGCATGCGGAGTTGCAGCTGTTTGTGATGTTATTAACCACAACCCTGTGTGTACTTGCCCACAATCATTTACTGGCGATCCATTCATAAGATGCGCTGTAATTGGTAAATATATTTCATTATTTATAAATTTTACAAATTGTACAATAATACTAGCATCATGATTGCGCCTTTACCGCAGCCATATAAATATCGTGGTCTTTAATCGGAATAAAAATGGCCTATATTTTATGTTTTTATCCTATATTGTTACTTACATAAGTGTGCAAAATATCATTAAAATTCGTCCAATAATTTGGACAGCCAGGACAAACTGAATCTGATCAATAACAGTAGATTGTCTATTGATGTATTGCAGCCATTATTCAGATTATTAATACAAAGGTGGACAGTTTGTGACATAATATACATAGATTGAGTGCCTCTGCTGACTCCTGAATAATTTACTATCAGTTAATAATTGTTTTTGCAGTTAATGTAGTGCCAGTCAATCCATGCGATCCTTCTCCGTGTGGACCAAACTCCATCTGTCGAATAAGTGGCGAAAGCCCCGTATGCGCTTGTGTAGCCGGTTACCAGGGTTCTCCGCCAAACTGTAGACCAGAGTGTATCAGTAACAGTGAATGTGATAACAATTTGGCGTGTCAAAATCAAAAATGTTCAGATCCATGCATAGGCACATGCGGAGTTAACGCCGAATGTAGAGTCGTGAGCCATTCCCCGATGTGCATATGCGACAGGGGATACACTGGTGATCCTTTCTCACAATGCGTGCCGGAAGCTTTGGAACCGACCGAGGTATTGAACCCATGCAGTCCTAGCCCCTGTGGGCCTAATGCAATTTGTAAAGAGAGAAACGGCGTCGGCGCTTGTCAGTGCTTAGACGATTACACCGGTAACCCTTATGAAGGTTGCCGACCTGAATGCGTCGTGAACACGGATTGTCCGCTGAACCGCGCTTGCACAAGAATGAAATGCATTGACCCTTGTCCTGGAACTTGCGGACCGAACGCACTTTGTTTAGTGAATAATCACATGCCAAGCTGTATATGCCAACCGGGATATACTGGAAATCCATTCAGCCATTGCAGTATTCTGATCGAACGTATGTATTAACTTTTTACAGATTTATTAAATATAATACATACGCGTATATATTTATTAATATACGTAATGTACCTATAATATGTGTGGAAGTACAATATCATAATTGTATATTTGCAGCTTCAGTTGTAGAGAGGAGTCCATGTAGCCCGTCTCCATGCGGACCTAATACACAATGTAAGGATATAAATAGTCAAGCGGTCTGTTCCTGTCTGCCTGACTTCGTCGGAGCCCCACCGAACTGTCGCCCGGAATGTGTCGTTAGTTCAGAATGTCCGTCGGATTTGGCGTGTATTAATCAAAAGTGCACAAATCCATGTATAGGAAGTTGCGGTGATAGTGCCAACTGTAACGTCATTCATCACAGTCCAATTTGTGTCTGTAAACAAGGATTGACTGGAAATCCATTTACAAGATGTTATCCCATTAAAGGTAAGATACAGAAGTCGATGATACTATATTTTTTTTATTAACGTGTCTTGGGAAAAATGTAATATTACTTCATTTTTTCAGTTTTCCCTACAATTGAGCCGCCTTCTCCTGATCCCTGTCTATCGTCACCCTGTGGATTATATGCTGAGTGTAGGAACATTGGTGGGTCGCCGTCCTGTGCATGCCAACCTACTTACGTTGGTAACCCGCCAAATTGTCGACCTGAATGTACCATAAACTCTGAATGTCCAAGTAACAAGGCGTGCATCAATGAGCTATGCCGGGATCCATGCACAGGCGCATGCGGAATGAATGCGCAATGCGACGTATTTAATCATATTGCACAGTGTAGTTGCTTGGAACGCTTCAGCGGTGATCCTTTTGTGCAGTGTAACCCAGTTTATGATGAAGGTAAGTTTCGAATTTATATAATACTAGCTGCGCCCCGCGGTTTTACCCGCATAAATTTCGATCACGTGGAAAATAGAAAATCTTCCCATGGTACCTATTCCATAGGAAGATTTTTTCGGGACTAAACTATCCTATGTGTTAATCCAAGTTACTCTCTATGTGTGTGAATAATTTCATGAAAATCGGTTCAGCAGCTTTTGCGTGAAGGAGTAACAAACAAACATACAAAATTTCGCATTTTAATATTTGTCCCAAATATTTAATCACAATCAAGAAATTAATGTTGTTATATAAACTTCTTAAATAATGATATTTATTTATACCTATATTTTTCCAATCCCACAAACAATGTCTTATTATTGTTCCAGAACTCACTGTCGTTGATTTGTGTAACCCATCACCATGCGGATCCAATACAATATGTGATAATGGAGAATGTAGATGCTTACCTGAATATCACGGAGATCCCTATTACGGATGTAGACCAGAATGTCTTTTAAACAACGACTGTCAAATAAATAAAGCATGTGTCAGAAACAAGTGCATTGATCCCTGTGTAAATACTTGCGGACAGCAAGCTGTCTGTGAAGTTTACAATCACATACCTATGTGCACGTGCTTGCCGGGCTACTCGGGAAATGCTTTCGTGGAATGTAGAAAGATAACAGTGACAGAGATCATCAACCCCTGTAACCCATCTCCCTGCGGACCTAACAGCCAATGTCGTGAAATAAGTGGCAAAGCTATTTGCACATGTTTACCAGAGTACAAGGGTGCGCCGCCCACTTGCAGGCCTGAATGTGTAAACAGCGCTGAGTGTGCTCTGGACAGAGCTTGCTCGGGTCAAAAATGTATCAACCCGTGTAATGGAAACTGTGGTATTGGTGCTCAATGTCAAGTCATCAATCATAATCCTATATGTTCGTGTCCTCCCGATCTTACGGGCGATCCATTCACTAGATGCGTTGCAAAAGGTAAACTACAATTATTTAAAAAAAACGTTTATGTAATTTTCACAATTCGTTAATTATAATTGAATAGGATTATTTAAGTATAATTGTATATGTTTATACCAAATGCTTATATTTTATTCTAGAACGAGAACCACCAGTGTTTGTCAGCCCTTGTGAGCCGTCACCGTGTGGCTCCAACGCTATTTGCAAAGACATATCGGGCTCTCCATCTTGCGCCTGCATCGATACTTACATTGGTAGTCCACCCAACTGTCGGCCGGAATGCATCACAAACTCTGAATGTCCGAATGAAATGGCATGTATAAATCAGAAATGTAAGAATCCTTGCATCGGTGCGTGCGGCAACGCGGCGGAATGTAGAGTGGTCAGTCACTCACCGCAATGTATTTGCCCTGCGGGTTACACTGGCGATGCCTTCATAGCGTGTCGTGTGATCGATGTCCCTCTCACGCCTTGTTCGCCCTCGCCATGCGGACATAACGCAGTGTGCAGAGAGTTTGGAGCAGCTGGGTCATGCGTATGTATCACAGACTACATTGGCAATCCTTACGAGGGCTGCCGACCCGAATGTGTTGTCAACTCGGAATGCGCAATGAATTTGGCATGTATTCAGAATAAATGTAAAAACCCGTGTAACAATGTGTGTGGCAGAAACGCAGTTTGTAATGTTGTCAATCACACACCTAGATGTGAGTGTCTGCCAGGCCTAGTCGGAAATCCATTCCAAGAATGCATTATTGAAAAACAAGGTTTGATTTGATTATTTTCTCTTTTATTTATAATAAACTGCGGTATGCCATAATATTAATCAATTTTTTTTATTACCACAGAAACACCTATTGCGGTAAATCCATGCACACCTTCACCCTGCGGTCCTAACAGTATTTGCAAAGTGTCAAATGACCAAGCCGTGTGCACCTGTGAAACGGGTTATTTAGGAGTACCGCCATCTTGCCGACCGGAATGTGTAGTGAGTTCGGAATGTGCCCAACAGCAAGCCTGTATAAACAGAAAGTGTGTAGACCCGTGCGAAGGTGTATGTGGTCTAAACACGCAATGCAAAGTAATTAATCACAGTCCCATATGTACATGCAAATTAAAATACACCGGTGATCCATTCAGCCGATGTCATCCAAGTGAGATTTTTTACTTAAAATAACGTTTATATATTACAATACAGTAAGTTCTATATTAATATTTATACAACATTTTCAGTCCCCATGGAAACGGAGGTACCACCAGCTAACCCATGTCTTCCGTCCCCTTGTGGTCCGTTCTCACAATGCCGGGATGTTGGTAAAATGCCATCTTGCTCGTGTCTACCAGAGTACACGGGTAGTCCACCAAACTGTCGCCCCGAATGTACCATTAATAGCGACTGCTCAAGTGACAAAGCATGTATTAACGAGAAATGTGTCGACCCGTGCCCTGGTTCCTGCGGCTTGTATGCTGAATGTAATGTCCAGAACCACGTATCAATTTGTACTTGCTTCGAAGGATATGCGGGTGATCCATTTAACAGATGTGCTATAAAACCTCTAAAAGGTAAGGCTTTCGTTTCAAACTATGTTCTATTGTGTGTAACATTGTTATAGATTGGGAAAATCAAATGAAATACAAAACAATTCGTCTTTACAGTACCCACACCAAGTGATCTTTGCAATCCTTCTCCATGTGGATCAAACGCAGTTTGTGATAATGGCATATGTACGTGTTTACCGGAATATAACGGCGACCCATACTTTGGGTGTCGACCAGAATGCACAATAAGTTCGGAGTGTCCTATGAACAAGGCGTGCGTGAGACAACGATGTGTAAATCCATGTATCAACACTTGCGGAAGAAATGCATTGTGTGAAGTAGTAATGCACATGGCAATTTGTACATGTCCTCAGAAAATGACTGGAAATGCATTTGTTCAATGTGACGCGATCAAAGGTAAACACTTTATTTAAAACTAAGTATTTTGACGACTGACGACCGGCTAGCGTAGTAGTTACATAGCTCGGGGAAGCGGAGCATGTTGGACCAGCGGTCGTGGGTTCGAATCCCTCCTAGGTCATGGATGTTTATCTATGTATTGACTGCAGGTATACGAGTATAATAAAATCTTAAAAATATTTTCGGTGTCTAGTATTCCTAACACAAGTTATTAAGTACGTAGCACGGGGCTAGCCTAATGGTGGACATACCACCACCGATATTTTTTGAAGTTCACAGATATTCTTATTATTATTATTTTAAATATAACCTATAATTTAATTTATATAATATCGAAAAAGGAAGTCCTTAACATTAATTGCCTTTTTTAGATGTACCTGTGAGTAACCCATGTTTGCCGAGCCCATGTGGACCTTTCAGCCAATGCAGGGAGTTTAATAAGCAGGCGATATGTTCCTGTCTGCCGGGTTACCGTGGAACAGCGCCGTCGTGCCGCCCTGAATGTGTAGCGAGTTCGGAGTGTCCCTTAAACAAGGCCTGCAGTAATCAGAAATGTATAGATCCATGTCAAGGTGCTTGTGGTATCCAATCCAAATGTCAAGTCGTAAACCACAATCCTATTTGTTCCTGCCAGACGGGATTAACGGGAGATCCATTCACAAAATGTGTTCTACTTAGTAAGTTTCACAATAAGTATATTTATTATTAAAAAAATATATTGATTGCATTAACGATTATTGTTTCTTTTAGTTGAACCTACAGTTATCGAAAACACATGTCAACCATCGCCCTGTGGACCAAACTCAATTTGCCAAGAAACAGAATCAGCGACACCGTCTTGCCAGTGCATGCCCGAGTTTATTGGCAGGCCACCCAATTGCCGACCGGAATGCGTTTCCAACAGCGAATGCGCTCCGCAGATGGCTTGTGTTAACAAAAAGTGCCAAAACCCTTGTATTCAAGCCTGTGGATTAAACGCCGAATGTAGAGTAGTAAGTCATACGGCATCATGTGTTTGCCCTGAAGGATATTACGGCGACCCTACAATTCAATGCACAGTTAATGCTTTAGTTCCTGTCGAAAATCTATCACCTTGTTCTCCGTCCCCGTGCGGACCAAATGCTGAATGCAGAGAACAATCTGGAGCCGGAGCTTGTGTTTGTCAAAAGGGATACTTCGGTAATCCATACGAAGGCTGCCGTCCTGAATGCTTAGTTAATTCCGATTGTAGCAGTAACAAAGCTTGCACACGAAACAAATGTATAGATCCTTGCTTAGGTACATGTGCTGTAAATGCCGAATGTCAAGTAGTTAATCATTCGCCCTTATGTTCCTGTCGACCAGAGTACACGGGCGATCCATTCAGAAATTGTGTATTAATACGTAAGTATGCATTACAAATAAATTTTATTGATTGTGATTATATTGGATTTGTTGTTTAATATTAAAATATGATTTCAGTAAAAGTAGAAACACCAATGAATCCTTGTCAACCATCACCCTGTGGTCCCAACAGTCAATGCCGAGTGACCAATGGACAAAGTGTTTGCTCATGTTTGCCAGAATTCCGCGGATCACCTCCTAATTGTAGACCTGAATGCGCCGTGAGCACTGAATGCGCCTCTGATAAAACTTGTAGAAATCAGAAATGTGTTTCTCCATGTCCCGAACCGTGTGGTCAGAATTCTGAGTGTAGAGTCATCAACCACAGCCCAATATGTACTTGTAAATCTCAATACACTGGCGACCCATTCGCTAACTGCTTCAAAATACAAGGTATGTAAATAACAATATTATATTCAGCTGAATTTTGTTGTAATTTCAAACATTTATTTTAATATATTTTTTTTAGTGCCTATTCAAGTAACACCAGCTAGAGATCCTTGCCAGCCATCACCGTGTGGGCCAAACTCCGTATGCCAAGACCGCAACGGCATTCCCTCGTGTTCATGCTTGCCCACTTTTGAAGGCAACCCGCCCAACTGTCGCCCAGAATGCACAATTAATGAAGACTGTGCAGGAGATTTAGCTTGCATCAATCAAAAATGCAAAGACCCTTGCCCTGGCTCATGCGGACTCAATGCACAATGTTTCGTTATGAAGCACGTTGCAGTGTGCAGTTGTATAGAAGGATACACTGGGAACGCCTTTACGTTGTGTAGTCCCATACCGCCTAAAGGTAAGTAGTAGTAATTACCTTTGATTGTTTAAAAAATATATGTACGCATTAATATTTTAATTATTTATAGAAATAATTAATGAACATTTTTGTTTTTAGAAAAAGACGATCCATGCAATCCGTCTCCGTGCGGTGCAAACGCAGACTGTTACAACGGGCAGTGCAAATGTATCTCAGAGTTCTTTGGAGATCCATACACCGAATGTCGTCCAGAATGTGTACAAAGTTCTGACTGCGAACGCGACAAGTCCTGCATCAACAACAAATGCCAAAATCCCTGTCCCGGCACTTGTGCAGCAACGGCTATATGTAACGTTGTTAATCATATTCCGATGTGCAGTTGTAATGAGCGCATGACTGGCAACGCCTTCGTTGAATGCAGAGTTATTTCAGGTAAGTTTTAATAAATTGCATTTCAATTTATGATTTAACAAGTTTCTTTTGATTTTAACGCTAATTAAATCATTTTCAGAACCAGTCATTACAAATCCTTGCCAGCCTTCTCCCTGCGGGCCCAACAGTCAATGCAGGAATGTCAATGGCCAAGCTGCATGCTCCTGTGCACCAAACAATATTGGAGCTCCTCCGGCTTGTCGCCCGGAGTGCACCATAAGTGCCGAGTGTCCATTAGCAGAGGCTTGCAGCAATCAGCGTTGTATAAACCCGTGCATAGGAGCGTGCGGTATAAACGCAGAGTGTAAAGTAGTCAACCACAACCCGATTTGCACATGTCCAAATCTGTTTACAGGAGACCCCTTCAATAGATGCTCAAGGCTACGTAAGTATAAATATACCTATAATAGGTATATAATTTAGAACTATTCAATACTGTTTATACATGATTTTTATTACATTTTGCAAACGTGTTTTAGTTTTCATATTCTATTTATAACACTTGATATTATATTTTTTTATATATTTTTCAGCGGATAAATTGCCTACGCCTATAAATGTATGTACTCCTTCTCCGTGTGGACCTAATTCAATATGCAAAGATATAAATGAAGTACCCTCATGTACTTGCTTAGAAGGTTTCCGAGGCCAACCACCTTACTGCAGACCGGAATGTACCAGCAACGAAGAATGCGGTTCTACTTTATCCTGTGTTAATACAAAATGTGTAAATCCTTGTGAAGGTGTTTGTGGCTCTAACGCCGAATGTACTGTGGTGAGCCATTCTCCCATCTGCACATGCGCACCTGGCTACACTGGCGATCCATTCTTTAGTTGTGCTCGTGAAGTTTTATATACGGAGTTGGCTACTACACCTTGTTCACCATCGCCCTGTGGCGCAAATGCGTTGTGTAAAGAGAAATACAACGCTGGCTCGTGCAGCTGTTATGAAGGATACTTGGGCAATCCCTACGAAGGTTGCAGGCCGGAATGCATCGTTAACACAGACTGTCCTTCTAACAGAGCTTGTGTGAACAGCAAATGCGCAGATCCTTGCCCAGGAAGTTGTGGTTCTCAAGCGACATGTCAAGTAATAAGCCACACGCCTCGTTGTAGTTGCCTCAGTGGCTACACGGGCGATCCGTTTAGATATTGCGTCTATCAAGGTTGGTAAACTTTATTATTGTCAATTTACTCATCCCCTAGAAACTAGACAAATGAGATCTAGGGCCTTGATAAGTATTTACATATATAACATAGATGTTGTTTCTCTTGTTTAGAACCAGTACCACCAACAACGCATGTAGACGTTTGTTATCCATCGCCATGTGGACCGAACAGCCGATGCCGTGAAGTAAACAATCAAGCAATATGCTCATGTTTGCCGGAATACGTAGGAACTCCACCCAACTGCAGGCCAGAATGTTTAGTGAGCTCGGAATGCCCGCAAGACAAAGCATGCATTAATAATAAGTGCACCAATCCGTGCCCCAAACCTTGTGGTAGAAATACGGATTGTAAAGTTATCAGCCACAGTCCCATATGCTCTTGCAAGAGGCTATTTACTGGAGATCCATTCACTCTATGTACTCCAACACCACGTAAGTATAATAATATACCACTTATCACTTTTCCTTTTTTATACCATTTGTGAAGTATATTATATTAATTGATTGAATGTTTTTAGTTGAACAAGCACCAACGGTAACTGATCCATGCATACCATCTCCTTGCGGTCCTAATGCTCTCTGTAGAAACATCAATAATGTTCCCTCTTGCTCTTGCTCTCCAAACTTCATTGGTAGTCCGCCGAACTGTCGCCCTGAATGTACTATTCATTCAGATTGTGCTAGTGACAAAGCGTGTATAAATACTAAATGCCAAGACCCTTGTCCTGGGTCATGCGGAATATCGGCCACCTGCAACGTTCTAAATCACATACCTATCTGCACATGTGTGGAAGGATATATCGGAGATCCGTTCACAAGCTGCAGGCCGCAACCCTTAGAAGGTAACACATAAAATTATTTTTACTAAATTATTGTTAAAAAATTGTACTCTATATGATTTTCTTAATCCTATTTTTTTTTACAAAGTGAAACGAGTGTCATTAAATATGTTTTAAAATTAAAAATGTTAATTTATAGTGGAACCAGTAGTCACTGATGCGTGCGCAACTGTACAATGTGGCTCAAATGCAGAATGCATTAATGGACAGTGTCAATGTCTGCCCGAGTACCACGGAGATGCTTACTTCAACTGTCGCCCCGAATGTATATTCAGTACGGATTGCGATGAGAAGAAGGCGTGTGTGCAGCGAAAATGTGTTGACCCATGTATCGACACTTGTGGAGTAAACGCAATTTGCCAAGTCGTTAATCATATACCCATGTGTAGTTGTCATAACGGCTTCAGTGGAAATGCCTTCGTTGCTTGTAACCCAGTCAGAGGTAAGGAAAGAAAAAAATTGTTTAACTAACCTATATTATACCTATATAAATTCGAGTAGTAAAAAAATTATATTATGATTTGTTACGAATCTTTTGTATGTATTTTTTTAATATTGACTTATCTTGCATTATTTTAGTGCCTACCGTTGAACATCCGTGCAGTACGGCAATTTGTGGCCCCAACAGCCAGTGTCGAGAAATTAACAATCAGGCTGTATGTTCATGCTTGCCGACGTACTTGGGTGTGCCACCGGCATGCAGACCCGAATGTGCTGTGAATTCGGAATGTCCACAAAACCAAGCATGTATCAAACAAAAGTGCGTGAACCCATGCATAGGTGCGTGTGGATTGAGAGCAACGTGTGAAGTCATCAATCATAATCCAATCTGTGCGTGCCCTGATACCTACTCTGGCGACCCATTCGTTAGCTGTGCATTGGCTCAATGTAAGTACATACCATAAACTAACCTATAATAAATATGTTCATTTAATCCCGGCCATGATTCAAAGTTTATAATTATAAAATATCCCACATCTTCTACATAACTTACATATACATAAACACAAAAAAAAACATAAAATAGTTACAAGCTGTTTTCAACTATTTACGTCTTCCTTCTATACATATTAAACGATTTTGAATTAACTAATCATGAAATAATTATATTGCAGATACACCACCTGCAGTAGTTAATCCTTGCGTGCCTTCGCCTTGTGGTCCGAACTCAATATGCCAAGAGATAAACGGGAACCCATCATGTACTTGTTTACCAGAATTTAAAGGACAGCCCCCGTACTGTAAACCAGAGTGTATTAGCAGTAGTGAGTGTTCACCGCATCTAGCTTGCGTCAACCAGAAGTGTAAAGACCCTTGCATCAACGCTTGCGGTACAAATGCGGAGTGTAGAGTTGTGAGTCACTCTGCTATGTGCATATGCCCAACCGGATACATTGGCGACCCGTTCGCGCATTGTTCTGTACAAACTGCAATAGAAATTCTAACACCCTGTGAACCCTCTCCATGTGGCTCTAATGCCATTTGCAAAGAACAAAACAAAGTCGGCTCATGTACTTGTATTGACGGTTATTTCGGAAATCCCTATGAAGGTTGTCGACCGGAATGCGTGAGTGATTCGGATTGTCCTGGAAATCAAGCTTGTACAGGCAATAAATGTCAAGATCCCTGTCCGGGCAGGTGTGGTATAAACGCGGAATGTGCCACGATTAATCATGCACCTATATGTAGCTGCATAAATGGATACACTGGAGATGCGTTCCGAAGATGCAACCCAATACCATGTAAGTATTTAGCGACTTGCAACTTCAATTACGTAAAAACAAAATTCAAACTTATTCAAAACATATTTCATGTAACAATTCATTGTTTTTAGTCAAAGACAAGACTCCTTCTAATGTGTGCTACCCAAGTCCTTGTGGTCCGAACAGTCAATGCAAAGTTCTGAACGACCAAGCAGTATGCAGCTGTTTACCGAACTTTATGGGTGAACCTCCATCATGCAAGCCGGAGTGCGTTCTGAGTTCGGAATGTCCTTCGGATAAGGCGTGTATTAGCCAAAAGTGCGTTAACCCGTGCCCTGGACCATGCGGTCAGAGGAGCGACTGTCGTGTGTTTAACCACAACCCTGTGTGCAGCTGTCTGGCGGGTACCACCGGTGATCCGTTCACAAGATGTGTCCCGATACCACGTAAGTTTTTCTTAATGTAAAATTTTAGAAATTTATCTCCTAGGCATTGGTCTATCACATTATAATCTAATGCAAATATATACAGTCTAACTATGATTATAAAACTTTTTTGATTGTAGGGTGTAATTTTTGGAAATCAGCAACATATTTTTGTGATTTGTTGCGATTCGAAGTCAGCTAGTGTTAAATCCAGTTTTGACTTCATTTGAGTTTCAGAGAGTCATTTTTAATTTAAATTGAACTTATAAGTGTCAGCTCCGACAAGTGACTGGAGTTTACTCCTTAAGAACTAAGATATTACTAAAGTGAAAAGTGTGTGCTCTTTGGTTGCGCTCTCGACTTTACTCTCTTTTTACTTTAGAGTAAGAGGCAGTAAGAGGTAGTGCCACGCTGCATGCTTGCATGCAGCCGAATTGGGCCGGCACGACCGAGGAGGTACCTCTCGCTTACACGAGACCGGCGTGAAGTGACAGCTGTGCTGTCGCGTTTCGTGCGGTGTGTAAGTAGCCGGTGGTCCACGGAGGTAGGAGGAGAAAGGGGGGCAGCACATCTGTAGTGCAGATACAGATGCATGCAGATGTCTATGGGCGTCAGTAGTCATGAAAATGGCTATAAATTCTCGTTTGTAATAAAATATCTAAAATCTCGTTGTATAATTTCGATTTTACCAATCATATTTTCCTCACTGCGCCACTTAAATCTTTTCGTAAAAGCTTAATTTCAAAAATTGCATCGTTACAGTCTAAATATCGTTTTGATAACTTCATAATATTATATTCTATTTTTTTAGTTTCACAACCACACGTACCCGAAAACATTGATCCATGTGCTCCGTCTCCCTGTGGTATAAATGCTATGTGTAGGAACATAAATGGACAAGCATCTTGTTCCTGCTTACCAAACTATTTCGGCAGCCCACCTAACTGTAGACCAGAGTGCACGACAAATCAAGACTGTGCGAGTTCCTTGGCTTGCATAAACGAGAAATGCAGTAATCCTTGCGCAGGGTCGTGTGGCCAGAATTCACAATGCCTTGTAATAAATCACCTAGCTATTTGTACGTGTGCTGAAGGATATGCAGGAGATCCATTTATAGGATGTACACTTAAACCAATTCAAGGTATAATTTAACCTTTCTTTTATTAAATACATATTAATTATTATAAAAAAGAATTTAAAAAAGGTATTTTCACTAATATGGGGATCCTTCCCGCCACGTTGTCAATATGCTTTATATTGTTCATTATTATTGCTTTATAGGATCTTTGTTTCTGTTCTGTTTCTATTACATTTAAAATAAAACGCCTGATAAGATTGACTGAAAAATTTTACTTTCCGTGATTAATAAATTCTATAATATTCGCAGCCGTTCCGGTTGATTTATGTAATCCTTCACCTTGTGGTTCCAATACCGAGTGTAACGAAGGTGTTTGCACCTGCCTTCAAGAGTACAGAGGAGACCCGTACCTCGGTTGTCGGCCAGAGTGCTTATTGAGTTCGGATTGTCTTCAAAATCAAATATGTACTAACAAGAAATGCGTCAACCCTTGTCCAGATACATGCGGAGCTAACGCTAAATGTGAAGTTATAAACCACGTACCTATGTGCAGTTGCCCTAGTGGATATACTGGCAACTCTTTTGTATCTTGTACTCCCGTTCAAGGTAAGCATTTACAAACATTCCGCTTTATATTTGAAATATGACTCTGAAATAATTTTTATTTATGTTTCTCTATTCGCAGTCTCGGTGTCCTCAAACCCTTGCAGTCCAAGTCCTTGTGGACCTAACAGCCAGTGTCGTGAAATTAATAACGTTGCTGTATGTTCGTGTGTACCGGGATATTCTGGAAATCCACCGGCATGTAGGCCTGAATGCACAACGAGTGCTGAATGCCCCTTGCACAAGGCCTGCAGCAACTACAAATGCATCAATCCTTGTGTCGGAGCCTGTGGCGCGAGTGCTTTGTGTGAAGTTGTCAATCACAATCCAATATGTTCTTGTCCACATGATTATACGGGAGATCCATTTAGTAGATGTATTCGAAAACGTAAGTATTTTTTTTATTATTTAACAGTGTATTTGTTAAGTAACAACACCACACCACACGCCTTAACTTTATTTCTCATCGTTATCGCCATTTTTGAAAACTGAAAAGTCTTTTAGTGAAAGTCAAGACGACTAAACATCTAACAACAATTCAATTTCAATTTTTTAGTCGATCGTTAAAGTTTTTTTCTTATTTGAAATGATTCTTGTTTCTTTATTGTAACACATGAGTAGTAGTTTATAGTGATATTTATTTTCAGCATTGGAAGTACCACCACAAGTCAATCCCTGCCTTCCATCGCCATGTGGGCCCAACTCTATTTGCCAAGCAATTAACGAACTGCCTTCATGTTCTTGTATGACAGAATTTATAGGATCGCCCCCTAACTGTCGCCCAGAGTGCACAAGCAACAGTGAATGTCCAAATCATATGGCATGTATGAATAGCAAATGCGCTGACCCATGTGTGAACGCTTGTGGTTCAATGGCTCAATGTAGAGTTGTTAGCCACACTCCGAATTGCATCTGCCCGCCAGGTTACACGGGAGATCCGTTTGTGACTTGTAGAGAACGATTAAGTGTGCCAATAGAGCACATAACACCTTGTTCACCTTCACCGTGTGGAAGCAACGCTGTTTGTAAAGAACGCAACAATGTAGGCTCGTGCACGTGTTCCCTGGGATACTCAGGCAATCCATATGAAGGTTGTCGCCCAGAATGTACTGTCAATACGGACTGTCCATCGAATAGAGTCTGCCAGCAGAATAAATGTCAAGATCCCTGCCCTGGAACATGCGGAGTCAACGCACAATGCCAAACAATAAATCATGCACCAACATGCAATTGTATATCTGGATACACTGGAAACCCTTATCAATCCTGCGCCTTTATTCAAGGTAAACTGAATTTTAAATTTGGTTACGAAACTTTCGATAAAAAGCATAAATATTATTCTAATTATATTATTTACATTATCTTTACATTTTCAGCAATAGAACCACCTACCGACCCATGTTCTCCATCGCCATGTGGTCCGAACAGCATATGCAAAGTTTTGAATGATCAAGCCGTGTGTACTTGTAAACAAGAATACCGGGGCCCGCCGCCAAACTGCAGGCCTGAATGCATCGTAAGCGCCGAATGTCCTTCAAACAGAGCATGTGTAAACAATAAGTGCGTCGATCCGTGTGTTAACCAATGCGGCCAACACACTCAATGTATTGTAATCAACCACAGTCCGATATGCAGTTGTAAAGATCGCTTCACTGGTGATCCGTTTACACGATGCTACCCAGTAGTGTCTCAACAGCCTATTGAAATACCTAAAAATCCATGTTTATCGTCACCGTGCGGACTGTTCAGCGAATGCAGAGATATTGGAGGAGTGCCCTCTTGTACGTGCTTACCTAATTATCTCGGCGCGCCTCCAGCCTGTCGCCCAGAATGCGTAATCAACTCTGATTGCTCAAGTAACCTCGCTTGCATCAACCAGAAATGTAAAGACCCTTGTCCCGGCTCGTGCGGTTTGAATGCTCAATGTTTTGTCAAGAATCATATTCCGATATGTACTTGCATTCAAAACTTTATCGGAGACGCTTTCACGGAGTGCAAAGTACAAGGTAAATAACATAATGAGATAATGTTACTTTTATGATATTCTTTAAAGAACTGAGTATATTAATTCATTCATATAATTATTATAACGAAGTCACTTTTTTTTACAGTGGAAAACATTGAGGTTGAGAAGGACCTTTGTAATCCTTCACCGTGCGGATTAAATGCTGTATGCAACGATGGTGTTTGCTCATGTATGTCGGATTACCAAGGAGATCCCTACTTTGAATGTAGACCAGAATGTGTCCTTAGCTCTGACTGCCCACAAAACAAGGCTTGCTATAAAAATAAATGCGTGAACCCATGTACCAGCGGGGTTTGTGCAGCTAACGCTATATGTGAAGTGATAAATCACGTACCAATGTGTAGATGTCCAGAGAAAATGGTCGGAAATGCCTTTGTACAATGTGTAGTAGAAGAAGGTAAGAATTTTATCTTAACATTTGTATTATTCATAATGTAATCGTCCTATCCTTGCTTAATACGCAAGTGATTTTTTTTAAAGGGAGGTTAAGTACTTCATAACGCATTGTAAATTCAAAAAAATAATTCTTATTTATTTTGTAGTTGAGAAACCAGAGCCATGTACACCAAATCCATGTGGACCGAATAGCCAATGTCGTGATATCAATGGACAAGCAGTATGTTCGTGCTTGATAGGGTTTATTGGCAATCCACCGTCATGCAGACCGGAATGTATCGTCAGCACAGATTGCTTGCCGGACGAAGCCTGCAGTAATAGAAAATGCATCAAACCTTGCCTTGGAGCTTGTGGAGTAAGCGCTCAGTGTCAGGTTATAAACCACAATCCAATTTGTTCGTGTCCAAATATGTACACTGGAAATCCATTCATAAGATGTATCAAACAAGAATTCTCACCAGAACCGGTAAACCCATGCGTGCCATCGCCGTGTGGACCGAACTCTGTTTGCAAAGAAACTTCTGGCTCACCTAGTTGTTCGTGTCAAGAAGGATACGTTGGCGCACCACCATATTGTAAACCAGAATGTATATCGAATTCAGAATGTCCAACACACCGCGCCTGTATTAACGAAAAATGTGTGGACCCATGTATTAACAGTTGTGGTACAAACGCAGAATGTCACGTGATCAGTCATTCACCTTCGTGCACGTGTATCCAAGATTACACCGGTAATCCATTCATTGAATGTCATAGAACTCCAGTAATTGAGGCAATAACACCTTGCCAGCCTTCCCCTTGCGGAGCAAACGCTATCTGCAAGGAATTTAATGGCGCTGGTTCGTGTACGTGTTTGCCGGAGTTCATCGGAAATCCTTACGATGTTTGCAGGCCAGAATGTCTTTTAAGCACAGATTGTCCGTCGGACAAGGCTTGTATGCAAAGCAAATGTGGAAACCCGTGTCCCGGCTCGTGTGCGCCCAATGCTCTCTGTCAAGTTGTAAATCACGCTCCATCTTGTACATGCATACCGGGTTACACAGGAAATCCTTTCCACCTGTGCTCACCATACGGTAAGTTTGCTTGAAACATTTCTTATTAGTTAATTATTAAAATTAATCACAATTAAGGATTTAAAATAATTCAAACGTAATATTGTCGAACTTTAGTGCCAATTTACGTCCTAAGTACGAACATTGTACTGTAGTAACTGTAGTAGCTGTAGCGGTATGTGAAAAAAAAGTAAACTAAAACCTGATTCATGTTAAGAATAATTTTCAATTTCCATAATTCACACAGATTTCCACATAATATACAACTTTTATTACTTTTGTTACAGACATTGTAGAAATCCCGATAGATGTATGCCAACCATCACCATGTGGACCGAACAGCCGTTGCAAAGAAGTTAACAAACAAGCAGTCTGTTCGTGTATGCCAGATTTCATCGGGTCGCCTCCTGGTTGTCACCCAGAGTGCGTCATAAGTACGGAATGCCCGAGAGACAAGGCTTGTGTGAATCAAAAATGCGAAGATCCTTGTATCAATATATGCGGAACTAATACAGAATGCAAAGCCATCAACCACAGTCCTATTTGTAACTGTAAAGTTGGATATACTGGAGATCCGTTCACCAGATGTAATCCCATGCCACGTAAGTTGCATTCTCATAATAAAAAATACTTTTTATATCGCATCAAATATCTTTCTGAAGGTATTACATATGAAATTTTCCAACATAAACTAATTTCTTCTTATTTTTGCAGCACCAGTTGCAAATGCTGTAATGGAACCCTACAAAAACCCATGTGTACCGTCACCTTGTGGTCCTAACTCAATTTGTCAGGAGATCGGATCCATACCATCGTGCACTTGTATGCCAACCTTTATAGGAAATCCACCAAATTGTAGACCAGAGTGCGTTGTGAACTCAGAATGTTCTCCAACGAATGCGTGTATCCGGCAGAAATGTCAAGATCCTTGTGTAGGAACATGTGGCATCAATGCGGAGTGTTCCATTTCTAGACACACACCATTCTGCACTTGTCCTGAAGGCTACATGGGAGATGCGTTTACTATGTGTTTACCGAAACCACAATATATAGGTAAGTACATAAAATACGTACTTTGTATAAATTGAAACTTCCATCCCTTGTATAGAGTAACTAAAGTTAACTAAAGTAAACTGTTTTAATGATATAAAATTTTTAAATTCTTTCTAGAACCAGTGGAGGTAGATAAATGCAATCCATCACCTTGTGGTAGTAACGCAGTATGTAATAACGGTGTCTGCACGTGCATAGAAGAACATCAAGGCGACCCATACGTCGGCTGTCGTCCGGAATGTGTTCTGAGTACGGACTGTCCGCTGGATAGAGCTTGCATCAGGAACAAATGTGTGGATCCCTGTCCGGGTACATGCGCAACTACGGCCATTTGTGATGTAATTAACCACATACCAATGTGCAGTTGCCCACAAGGAATGACAGGAAACGCGTTTTATAATTGTGAGCCTATAAGAGGTAAGCCAATAAACCATTTAATATAAGATCAATAATTTTAATACTACTAAAACCTACAAATCTGGTCTCCTCATTTCAACAAAACAAGAACTATTACAAAAAAATTCATTAGGCCTCGTTTAAGAATAAGTTTAATATAGGCTATCAAATAAAATGGCTTAGAATAAATGTGACCATTTAACACATTTCTAATAGATATTCTAAATATTGTTCATTAATGTTAAAATATTTTTAGCGCCAGTGATATCGAACCCATGTAATCCATCACCATGTGGACCAAACAGTCAATGTAGAGAAATCAACGGACAGGCTGTATGCACATGTGCGCCCAATTATATCGGAAGTCCACCATCTTGCCGACCAGAATGTATCGTTAGCTCAGATTGCGAATACAATAAAGCCTGTAGCAATCAAAGGTGTATTGATCCGTGCAAAGGATCTTGCGGCGTAAACGCAAAATGTGAAGTCATTAAACATAATCCCATATGCACTTGTCCAAGTAAATACTCTGGCGATCCATTTGTAAGATGCACACCATTCAGTAAGTATATTCATACATACTTTTACAATATTCGTTCTGCTATCGTAGTATCAAAACAATTGATTTTTTAATTTTTTTACTTTAGATCCAGTTGCCACAGCAACACCATGTCTTCCATCGCCTTGTGGTCCAAACGCAATATGCAAGGAAATATCCAACGCACCTTCGTGCGCATGTTTACCTGAATTCTTCGGTTCCCCGCCATTCTGTAGACCGGAGTGTGCAAGTAATAGCGAATGTCCAACTAATAAAGCATGCATCAACCAAAAATGTAAAGATCCTTGCGTAAACGCCTGCGGTTCGAATACACAGTGCAAAACGATCAGTCACTCTCCAATGTGCTTCTGTAATTCAGGATATGTTGGAGATCCATTCTCAAACTGCTATATTCAATATGATATAATCCCAGAAAAGGTGTCTCCATGTGAACCATCGCCTTGCGGTTTCAATGCAGTTTGCAAAGAACAAAATTCAGTTGGATCGTGCTCTTGCTTATCCGATTATATCGGAAACCCGTATGAGGGATGCCGTCCAGAATGTACAGTGAACACGGATTGTGCGCCCAACAAGAGTTGTATACGTAACAAATGTCAGGATCCCTGCCCCGGAACATGTGGATTGATGGCAGTATGTGCTGTTGTGAACCACGTGCCTGTGTGCTCATGTTCATTAGGATACACTGGCGATCCATACCGAGGCTGCCAATTACAGAAAGGTAAATTGTCGTTAAAATCTTATTGAAGCTGGTATATATTCAAAGCATTCATTTTTAAATAACTTTACTTATTATTCATTTTATTTACAGAACCAATAGAGCCAATCACACCTTGCACGCCAAACCCTTGTGGACCTAATAGTATATGTAAACCTGTCAACGGCCAAAGCGTTTGTTCGTGCATGCCTAACAATGTGGGTTCCCCACCGGGCTGCAGACCAGAATGTACCGTTAGCTCGGAGTGTTCGCTTGGCAAGGCGTGTGTTAATCTCAAATGTGTCGACCCTTGTCCTGGGCCTTGCGGAACTAATACAGACTGTAGAGTCATCACTCACAGTCCGATTTGCACCTGTCGCTCCGGATTTAAGGGTGATCCGTTTACGAGATGCTATCCACAACGTGAGTTGATATCTATTTATTACAATCACTTTTCCTAAACAAATTTTGAGAACAATGGTATTTTTTTTTGTAAATGGGGAAATGAAATAAAATTTAAATGTTCAAAGCACAGGAATATTATATTTCATATAATTCTATACGCTATACAGGATATTATTACAGATAAAATATAGTAATACTATTATAATTTGTTGTGTCTGACTAAATCTGTACATAATGAAAATATTATTTTTAGCTCCAGTTCAGATGGTTCCTGCAATAGATAGAGACCCATGTCTTCCCAATCCATGCGGAGAAAACGCTATATGCAGGAATATAAATAATTCACCGTCTTGTGCATGCATGCCCAACTTCCTAGGCTTGCCTCCTAACTGCCGTCCGGAATGCACAATCAATCAGGACTGTCCATCGAACATGGCGTGCATGAACATGAAATGTCGGGATCCATGTCCCGGAAGCTGTGGCCAAGACGCTGTGTGTACAGTCTTCAATCACTTCCCAGCCTGCAATTGCTTACAAGGATACACTGGAGATCCGTTTATGAAATGTGTGGCGATTCTTCTTGTAGAAGGTTCGTTTTAAGGATAAATTTATATAGTATTTTAATACCAGTCTCTAATATTCGTCATTCTTCGCTCAGTATCTTTGTTGCTACTATTTTAAAGGATTTTATATTTCTTGATTTTAATTTAGTTTATAATTTATTGTACTCTTTTGTTATTTCCTAGTTGAAAAACCACAAGACCCTTGTAATCCGTCGCCGTGTGGTTTCAACGCTCAATGTAATAATGGTATATGCACCTGTTCACCAAATTACTTCGGAGACCCGTACTTGGGATGCAAACCGGAGTGTGTCACCAACATGGAGTGCGCTTTAGACAAGGTGTGCGCGGGTAACAAGTGTGTGAACCCTTGCCCTGGCTCGTGCGCATCTACAGCAGAATGTAACGTCTACAACCATATACCGATTTGCACGTGTCCTGCGGGAACTACTGGAAACGCATTCTCAGAATGTCACAGGATAGAAAGTAAGTAAAACTTCAAAACTCATAATTTTATCCATATTTTTAAATAATGCATGTCCTTAATCTATTTACTCATTTTTTTCAGTTATTCAAGTGATGCCTTGTAATCCAAGTCCATGCGGTCCAAACAGTCAGTGTCGAGCAATAAATGACCAAGCGGTGTGCTCATGCTTACCGACGTATATAGGAACTCCGCCATCTTGTCGTCCAGAATGCACAATAAGCCCTGAATGTCCACTGAACGAAGCATGCAACAATCAAAAATGTATCAATCCGTGCATAGGCTCGTGTGGATATGGTGCCAGATGTGAGGTTGTAAATCATAATGCAATTTGTTCCTGTCCCGACCAACAGACCGGGGATCCATTCTCGAGATGTTATCCTATTGGTAAATATGAATCGTTATACAACTTTTTATTCCACTACATCAATTTAAGTTCAAATGTATTAAAACTTCCTTTTTCCGCAGTTTCAACTCCACCTGAACCAATTGATCCATGTACGCCGTCGCCTTGTGGCCCTTACTCAATATGCAGGGTCATTGGGGAATCTCCATCGTGTTCGTGTCAAAATAATTACTTGGGAATACCACCAAATTGTCACCCAGAATGTGTCAGCAATTCAGAGTGCCCCAGCAATCAAGCCTGCGTCAATCTGAAGTGTAAAGACCCCTGTCCGGGCCCTTGTGGTTACAACTCGGATTGCAAAGTCATAAGTCATGCACTTGTATGTTCATGCCCGTATGGCCAAACTGGCGATCCCCTTTCGTCTTGTACTCCTATTAAAGGTATTTCATTTTATTATTACTATTAGTCTATTTTACTTAGTAGATAATCTACTTGATCTCTTTGTAGTAATGTATCCAATATCTAAGCACTTTTTTGACATCCGATTACTATAATTTTAGATGCTGTTATCGAGTACAACTCACCCTGTGAGCCATCTCCCTGCGGACTTAACGCAGAATGCATCGAAAGGAACGGAGTGGGCTCTTGCCGATGTGTTGAAGATTTTGTTGGTAATCCTTACGAGGGCTGTCGCCCTGAGTGTGTAATAAACAGCGACTGTAGCCCACGACTGGCCTGTGTGCAGAATAAATGTAAGGATCCATGCCCTGGTATCTGCGCTCCGAACGGAATATGCCAAGTGATCAATCATATTCCTTCCTGCTACTGTCCTCCTGGTCTTACCGGCGATCCTTATACATTCTGCAAGGACAAAATCGAAGGTAAGACAAAACAATAGCAACCAATTTTTAAGATATACCATTGTATTACATGTCATAAACTCATTTTGTAATTTTCTTTAGATACGCCTATCACCACACCCTGTACCCCATCGCCTTGCGGTCCGAACAGTGAATGTCGTGAAGTGAACACCCAGCCGGTGTGCAGTTGTCGCGACAGTTTCGTGGGCGTCCCGCCGAACTGCCGCCCCGAGTGTACAATCAACAGCGAATGTCCAACTGACAAGGCGTGTATAAATCGCAAATGCGTTGACCCCTGTGTAGGTCAATGCGGCAGAAATGCTGCCTGCAGAGTTATTTCACACAATCCAATATGTTCGTGTCAAGAACGTTTCACTGGCGATCCATTCTCATATTGTACACCATGTAAGTAATATTAAAATATTATATTTAAATAAAAAAATATATAATATTTAAATTAACTATTATTATTCCTTTAGTATCAAAAGAATATCTAAACTAACCCGCAGTCGTCAATTAAGTCATCAATATTTCTCAAATAGCGCCTTTCACTCTTGTAATATTTGGTCCTTTTATGTACAGATGTCGTAGCAATACCCTCGGAGCCTCAGCTGGTGAACCCATGCATACCATCTCCATGTGGACCAAACTCACAGTGTCAAGATCATAACGGCGTCGCGCGTTGCACTTGTTTACCAAACTACATTAGCACTCCACCGCGCTGCCGACCCGAATGCACGATACATTCAGAGTGTGCCCCTACTAAGGCCTGCATAAATAACAAGTGCGTGGACCCCTGCCCAGGCGCTTGCGGATTGAACGCGCTTTGCTCTGTATTTAATCATCTACCGACATGTTCTTGTCAATCAGGCTACACTGGGGATCCGTTTACCATCTGCAATATAGAAATTCATGGTAAGAGAATTTAAATTTCGAATACTATCGTGCAAACTCTGTACTTATACTCATAATCCACTCATTTTTGTTATTTTAGATGAAAAACCGATAAACCCCTGTTCGCCTTCACCATGTGGACCTAACGCTCTATGCGACAATGGTATATGCTCCTGCTTACCGGAGTATCAAGGAGATCCATATCTAGGGTGCAAACCTGAATGTGTATTAAATTCCGACTGTCCGAGAAACAAAGCCTGTGCTAATAACAAATGCATGGATCCATGTGTCAGAACTTGTGGTAGCGATGCCGTCTGTGAAGTTATCAACCATATCCCGATCTGTAGCTGTCCGCCGGGAACCACCGGATCACCATTCTATTACTGCACTAAAGTTGCAGGTATGTTATAAAACGAATATAATGTTCATTAACAAATATCATTTTATATTAAAAGAAAGTATTATATTTTTGCTTCTTCGCTCAATTGCTGTGATTCTAGAAAGTATAGTAGGCACTGAAATTATCAATAAAAATAAAATTCGTTTTGCAGATGTTCCGGTTACTACAAACCTTTGTGAACCGACACCATGCGGACCATACAGTCAATGCCGCGAGTTGAACGGTCACGCTGTGTGCACTTGTGTGCAGGGATACATTGGCAACCCTCCCAACTGTCGCCCAGAATGCACAGTCAGCTCAGACTGTCCGTTACCTAGAGCTTGTTCCAACCAAAAATGTATTGACCCATGCCCTGGAGCCTGTGGTCGTAACACACAATGTATTGTCGTCAATCATAATCCAATCTGTACTTGCATGAACGGCTTCTCGGGCGATCCATTCTCATCGTGTCAACACATTGGTAAGTAAAAGAATAAATGAGTATTTCTTAATTCCATTAATACATATATTTTGTCCGATATTAATTCGTATTTATTTCCTTTATACCAGCTGCCACACCACCAGTGAAAGTTAATCCATGCTTACCCTCTCCGTGTGGACCTAATTCAGTGTGCACGGAATATGGAGATGAAGCTAACTGCAGATGTATGCCAGAGTTTATAGGCACACCGCCACAGTGTAGACCGGAATGCACCAGTAACACAGAATGTAGTAGCAACATGGCTTGCATCAATAGGAAATGTCGCGACCCTTGTGTCGGCTCTTGTGGCCTTCATGCAGATTGCAGAGTTGTGAGCCATACGCCTATCTGCTTATGTCCATCACCGTACACTGGTGATCCGTTCACGGCATGTTACATAGAGCAGTCACCAATAATTGTAGAACGACCAACACCGTGTGTTCCTTCGCCCTGTGGTGCAAATGCTGAATGTAGAGAACAAAATGACGTTGGATCTTGCACGTGCGTACCGGGATACTTCGGTGATCCGTATACGGGCTGCAAGCCTGAATGTTTATTAAACTCAGATTGTTCATCGAATCAAGCATGTATCCAAAACAAATGTCGCGATCCCTGTCCCGGCACTTGTGGAATTAACGCTCTATGTAACGTTGTTAACCATATACCAAGCTGTATATGTCCAGAACTACATTACGGGGATCCATATAAGGTCTGCAACTATAGGCCTCAAAGTAAGTCCAAAAAATACTATTTAAAAATACTTACTACTTGAAATCAATACATAACTGAAATAAAGATACCTGAAATAAGAACCTGTTAGCAATATTAGTAAGCCACACGTTATTAAATAACTATTAATATTACAATACTAAGCAGACAGTCATAGTACAGAAAAAGAAGTGACATATATTCTAATAGTTATATAGTTTTTATATAGTTATATGGTTTATCACAATTTATGTGCCTATTATTTATTATTCTTAATCGTTTATGTTTTCTTTGCAGTTGAAAGAACTGATCCATGCAATCCATCACCTTGTGGACCAAACAGTCAATGTAGAGCACAGAATGAATTAGCAATATGCACATGCTTAAGTGGATATCAAGGTTCTCCACCAGATTGTCGCCCAGAGTGCTTAACGAGCTCTGAATGTTCCCTAGACAAAGTGTGCGAAAACTTCAAATGCATCAATCCATGTCCGAAAGGTTGCGGCGTTAATACAGACTGTAGAGTCATAAAACACAATCCTATATGTTCTTGCAAACAGGGATACTCCGGCGATCCATTTTCGATTTGTCATAAAATAATCGAGTTCCAACCAACATACGTTGAACCTGTCAATCCGTGTGTACCATCACCATGTGGACTTAATTCCGAGTGTCGGGATATCAATAATATTTCTTCTTGCTCGTGCATACAAGGATTCTTTGGAAGCCCACCTAATTGCAAGGCAGAATGTGTCGTTAATTCAGACTGCAGCAACAACAAAGCTTGTATAAACATGAAATGTCAAGATCCTTGCATAAGTTCCTGTGGAGTTTACGCAATATGTAGCGTGGTCAATCACGTACCAGTCTGTTCCTGTCCTGAAGCCTATGCCGGAAATCCGTTTACAGCTTGTTCTCCTAAACAACCAGGTATTTAAAATAAACAAAAATATTATTTTTAGGATTCTACAACTTTTATTATTATCTTTTCAACTTTGACTTCGTTGTATATTCTATTGTATTTTTTTTAGATCCGCCACAAAACTTTAATCCTTGCTATCCATCGCCTTGCGGACCGAACGCTGTTTGTAGTGGCAACGGCACATGCACATGTCTTCCCGACTTCTTCGGCGATCCGTACTTCAACTGTCGCCCAGAATGTGTTCTCAGCACCGACTGTCCATCCACTAAAACTTGCGTACGCAACAAGTGCGTGGATCCTTGTAGAGATATGTGCGGCGTAAACGCAGAGTGCAACGTATATAACCACATCGCCATATGCAGTTGTCCAAGTGGTATGACAGGTGATGCATTCAGGCAGTGTGTTAAAGTTGAAGGTAAATGTTATTATCATTAATAGTATTCAAAATAATGGTTAAAATTAAATGCATATAATAATGTCAAATATTGTAAAAATTAATATAATTAATTTTTCTTTTAGAACCAGTCAGTAAGCCTTGTGAGCCTTCCCCATGCGGTCCCAACAGTATATGTAGAGATAGCAACGGTCAAGCAGTTTGCGGTTGCATTACCGGATTCATTGGAAATCCTCCAAACTGTCGACCTGAATGTATTCAAAGTTCGGACTGCTCACCATCTTTAGCTTGTATCAATAGGAAGTGTCAAGACCCTTGTCCGGGATCATGTGGCAGAAATGCAATCTGTAACGTCGTCAACCACAATCCGATATGCTCGTGTCCACCAAAACACAGCGGCTCACCGTTCTCATACTGTTATGGTACGTATTTTACTGTCCTATCTTAATAGAAGCTATTATGGTAAAATATAGAGTTGAACATAATAATATTTATACCGTACAAGTTCAGTTCCTTTTTACACATATTAATTTATTTTTCTCCATTGATGTGAATAAAAACTAAGCATTGATATTATTTCGTATTTATAAATTTGCAGTTTACACTATCGAAGAGCAGCCAAGTAATCCATGCTTACCCTCTCCGTGTGGACCAAACAGTGTATGCAGGGCGACACCTGACGGCGGCTCACACATTTGTTCGTGCTTACCAACGTTTGAGGGAACCCCTCCTACATGTAAACGTGAATGTATATCAAGCGAAGAATGCGCTTCAGATAAGAGTTGCATAAACTACAAATGCCAAGACCCATGCCCAGGTTCCTGCGGTCTCAACACAGTTTGCACAGTCAGATTCCACACTGTGATGTGTTCGTGTCAAGAAGGCTATTCTGGAGATCCATTTATATCGTGTTACCAAATACCCCATATGGTCGAACATAGTGACCCCTGCAACCCTACGCCTTGCGGACCAAATGCACGTTGCAAAGAATCAAATATTGGCGCAGCTGCATGCATATGTGAACCGGGTTACTTTGGGAATCCATATGAGGCTTGCAGACCCGAATGTGTCGCAAACAACGATTGTCCGTTTAATAAATTCTGCCTCAGAAACAAGTGCGAAGATCCATGCCCGGGAGCGTGTGGATCCATGGCAGAGTGCCAAGTTACAAACCATTTACCATCTTGTTCTTGCCCTATTGGGTACACAGGTGATCCATACGCTTTCTGTCACAGAATCATCATAGACATAGGTAAGCTGAGAATCTATTTTAAAAATATATTTTATCGATTGGCAGTAGTTTTTCATATTTTGATTTTCTGCTCGTTATTTATTTCAGAACCACCACCACAAAACCCATGTTCTCCGAACCCGTGTGGAAGTAATTCAATATGCAAGGACAATAACGGTTTGGCATCATGTTCGTGCATGCCGGACTATTTCGGCTCACCACCTAGTTGTAGACCTGAGTGCACAGTCAACTCCGAATGTGATGCTACTAAGAGTTGCGTAAGGCAAAAATGCGTGAACCCTTGCCTCGGAGTATGTGGTCAAAATGCTATTTGCAGAGTCGTAAATCATTCTCCAATTTGTTCATGTGAACTACAATACGAAGGAGATCCATTTATAAGATGTATCGTTAAACAAAGTAAGTCTATAACATTATATTCTACATACATTTTGTTTCCTAAGTTCTAGCGATATGAATTTCGTGTACTTTTTTTTTCAGAAACACCTTTAGTCGAAGTAAACCCATGTTTACCTTCCCCATGTGGTCCTAACTCACTTTGTCAAACAATAAATAAGACGCCTATATGCTCTTGTATGGATAATTACATTGGAGCTCCACCAAATTGTAGACCAGAATGTACAATTAATTCGGACTGTCCTTACAGTAAAGCTTGTGTTAACCAGAAATGTAAGGACCCATGTATCGGCTCTTGTGGGCTACAAACGGTATGCCAAGTTCAACAACACACTGCTATTTGCAGCTGTTTAGAAGGATACACTGGTAATCCCTTCGAAAATTGCTACGTTAAAGAAATTATTGGTATGTATATAATATATTGATAAATCTTTGTAGCTTTATTTATGAAATACAAATCTCATAATAATAACTAATGTCTTTGCAGAAAAAATACCAACTGTTTACGATAAATGCAACCCCAGTCCATGTGGAGCTAATGCAGAATGTAACGATGGCGTGTGCACATGCAGGCCAGACTATTTTGGTAATCCATATCTCAGCTGTCGACCTGAATGTACCCACAGCTCGGACTGCGCTCCTAACCTAGCGTGCTCAAGAAACAAATGTATAAATCCTTGCGCCGATCTTTGTGGACAAGGCGCAGTGTGTGAGGTGTACAATCATATACCCATGTGTAGTTGCCCGCCAAATACTATTGGAAATGCATTCTTCTCATGCACGCCTATGAAAGGTAATTATTTTTCACAATTATGATATACTGCGATTAATATTTAATAATTAGTTTTCCGCCGATTTGTTGCCGCAATATTCTGATAAGATCCATATAAAATTCACAGAAGACTAAATAGTAACTACATAAATAATATGTTTTATTATAAATTATAATATTATGTTTTTTTTTTAGTCGAGCCGGAAAATAAGAATCCCTGTTTGCCATCACCATGCGGACCTCATAGCGAATGCCGCGCGATTAACGAACAGGCAATGTGCTCATGCTTGATAGGTTACATCGGGGCACCACCTTCGTGTAGACCCGAGTGCTTAGTGGATTCCGACTGTACACTATCACTGTCTTGCTCAAACCAAAAGTGCGTCGACCCGTGCCTTGGCTCATGCGGCATAAACGCAGAATGCAGAGTGCACGTTCACAAGCCCATATGCTACTGTCGAAATGGACTTACAGGAGATCCATTCGTTCAATGTACATTAATTCGATGTAAGTCAACTTTCTGCCTAATATGTTTAATTATTTCGATATACTTGATTTGTGTAAGTTATATAAATTGGGAATGTATTTTTAGATGAGCCAACACCAAAACCAACGCCATGCGAACCATCGCCGTGTGGACCTAACTCAGTATGCCGAGCCGTTGGAGAAACGCCATCATGCTCTTGCGTGTCCGGCTTCTTCGGCAGCCCGCCGTACTGTCGACCCGAGTGTGTCACTAATAGCGACTGTAACTTCGACAAGTCTTGTATCAACAACAAATGTGTTGATCCTTGCGTTGGCGCGTGTGGAATCAATTCAGAATGCCGCATTATAAGTCACTCGCCACAATGTTATTGTAAAAATGGATACGAAGGAAATCCGTTTGATCAGTGTCTACCTGTTAAAGGTATGCTATAAATTTTATCATTTTATATCGCTACATACCTATAATAAAAAAAATGTCGTTATCTATCTGTCTGTCCTATAGTATAATATATTACATGCTTGAATCCTTAAAACTACGTTACGGATTTTGATGCGTTTTTTTTCAAATAGATACATTGTTCAAGACGAAGGTTATATCAGATAAACAGTGATATTCTTTGGAGGTTCCTAATGTAGTATCGTAAATTATCACATTTTTGTGCTTGCATTGCAAACGCTGACTGAACCTTACGAAATAGATCAAAATAATTTTATAGAGTTGTACATCCTAAAAAGGTCTACAAAAAAGTCAGCGATGCCATAGGTATATACATAAATAAATAAACCATACGTATATATACACCATACATATACATATATCTAATTTGTATATATAAAACTCAAAGGTGAGACATAGTGATCTGTCAACGCTCAGCTCAAACCACTGGACGGATCGGACTGAAATTTGGCATGGAGGATGTTATGACGTAGGCATCCGCTAAGAAAGGATTTTGAGAAA
>LUGF01032778.1:46901-62156 GCA_001625245.1 Calycopis cecrops | reverse complement strand
ATGTATGGCACATTGGCAGAATGTTGTAAGATGCCTGTCGGGCTATGTAAGAAAAGAAGAAGAACAAGTCGTAGAAAACACAACAAGCAAGCTTTAGTAAGAGGTAGTGCCACACTGCATGTTTGCATGCGGCCGATTTAGGCCGGCAAGACCGGGGTAGGTACCTCTCGCTTACACGAGACCGGCGTAAAGTTACAGCTGTGCTGTCGCATTTCGTGCGGTGTTTAAGTAGCCGGTGGCCCATGGAGGTGGAAGGAGGAAGGAGGGCAGCACCTCTGTATAGCCTCTATGCGGATGTCTATGGGCGTCGGTAGTCATGAAAATGTCTCGTAAATGACTGCTCGTTTACCTCCTAATTTCATTAAAAAAAACAAGTAGATACTTAAATAGATCAGAACTGTCCCGGCTGTTACGGCATGTAATTGAAATTAATAATTGAATGAAGATATATGGCACCAGCGATTGCGCGCGTTTATCGAGGCTCTCTGAAAAGGAAAATAATAATCTATACTTAATATTGTAAATATGAGGAAGTATCAAGTGGGCTCCAAAACTGAACCGATAGGAAGTAACATGGGCTGGGCTATATTTGATTGTCAATTATTATTTTTCAGGCCCAACAAAGTAGGCATGGATCGGCTAGTCGAATATAAAATAAAGTAATTATCTAGACCACTAGTGAGGTAGAATTTAGCACTAATCGCTGTTAACATGTTGCATAACTTCATATTCTTTTATTTCAGCACCGATTCCAACGGCACCGACTGCAGTAGCACCGTGCACGCCCAATCCTTGCGGCGCAAACGCGATGTGCCGGGAGCGCAACGGCGCAGCGAGCTGTATGTGCTTCAGCGGCTACTTCGGCAACCCGTACGAGGGCTGCAGGCCGGAGTGTCTGCTGAACTCGGACTGCTCGTCGAGCCTCGCTTGCATCAACAACAAGTGCCAGGACCCGTGCGCTGGCTACTGTGGCTTCGACGCGCAGTGTACAGTCATCAGTCATGTACCGAAATGTACTTGCTTGGCTGAGTTAGTTGGCAACCCGTACGAGCGCTGTATACAAAGAGAAGGTATTATATGTTATTTTCTTTCATTAATTTAGTAGATTATTATTTTTGAAGAATCATAAAGTTTTACATACAATTAAATGAATGTTAACGGATAATATGTTTAGATTAGTCGCAATGTTTTCGTTTTGTCAATTTCGGTTATTCAAGTAATATCCGACACAATACATTAGTTTAAAAGTAAAAGAACATAGTATAATTGCAATGTCTAAATAATAATATTCTCTTCACAGAACCACCAACTGATCCATGCAACCCATCACCTTGTGGACCACACAGCACATGTCGAACCACAAACAATCAGGCTATTTGTACCTGTTTACCGGAATATATCGGCAACCCACCGCACTGCCGGCCAGAATGTGTGACCAGTTCAGAATGTCAACTAGATAAGGCGTGCGTGAAACAGAAATGTGTAGATCCGTGCATTGGAATGTGCGGTGAACATGCCCAGTGTCGTGTACAACACCACAGCCCGTTCTGCACATGTCCTCTTGGATATGAAGGAGATCCGTTCATCAGATGCGTTCATGAAAAACCACTACCCCCGGCAGTAAAAACACCTTGCGAGCCTAATCCATGCGGACCTTTCGCTACTTGTAGAGACGTAGGCGGATCTGCATCGTGTACATGCAGACCTGGTTACATCGGCGCACCGCCGCGATGCTCTCCCGAATGTACCATTAACGAAGACTGTCCAAAGGATAAGGCTTGCGTGAGAGAGAAATGTGTAGATCCATGTATTGGATCCTGTGGAACGAATACAAAATGCCGTGCAATGAATCACTTAGCAATATGCACATGCCGTGATGGATATCAGGGTGATCCATTCGTAGGCTGCTCTATAATTGAAAGTAAGTCAAGGTTTTGTGAACCATACATCAAGATAAAATTGCATAATGATATCGTACTAATTGACCTAATCGTTTTTTTCCAGGACCGATATTACCACAAATAGACCCATGTGCCAGATCTCCTTGTGGCATTAACGCCATATGTAGTAACGGTACCTGTTCGTGCATTCCTGAATATCACGGAAATCCATATTTCGAATGTCGACCAGAATGTACAAGTGATAACGATTGTGATAAGAACTTGGCGTGTATCAACTATAAGTGTGTGAATCCTTGTATAAACGCTTGCGGCGTAAGCGCAGTATGCAACGTTTACAATCACTTGGCTATTTGCGAATGTCCCAACCCATTGCAAGGAGATCCTTTCATCGCTTGCCGCGTAGTAACAGGTGCGTATTTTTTTAAATAAGTTAAGTAAGTTAATAAGTAAAGTAATAAGTAAGTAAGTTATAAGTAATAAGTTAAGTTAAGTTAACAGTATTATAGTTGTATTCAAGTTTTATGGCTCTTGTATATAATTATATACTAGCTGGTGCCCTCGACTTCGATGTAGTTCTATTGTAATCAAAGTGATAAAGGCAGCATAAAGCTGGCCGTAAGTAAAACAATCTGTTCTTAGGTCCACTCCGGCAGCTTTCGACGTTATTTATCGTCACTGCAAAGCAAGCAGCCACAGGGAATTGCTTGCGATTGAACTTAAATGCTTGAATGCAAACTTGTTGGGAATGAGTGGTATACGCGGTATAAATACAGATTCACTGGTGCCATATTCATAAGATCGTAACACCACAGAAAGTTTACTGAATTTCTCGTAGGAATAAGCGATTTTCCCGCAGTAAAAAGTATTCTATTTGTTGACCAGGCTACACCACAAAAAGTTTGATAGGAGTCTGTCCAGTAGTTTCAAAGATTAGCCCGGACAAACAAACAGGCAAAAAATTTAAAAAGCATTGAAAGTGTTCTAATACTATTTTAACATCGCCTCCAATTAGTTTTCGTAAATATTTTCAATGTACAGATATGGATTTTACTGTTTTATTACATTTAGAGATTATATCTTATAAAACAATTAATTAATTATTATCATTATAATTATATGCCATGTTGCAACTTTTAAATATGCACTTCATTTTTGGGCTTTATAATTTTACAGAGTCCATGCCAAAATGGGCATCACTAGTGTTACGCCTAGTAGCGCTAGTTATTTTTGTATAAAAATGTGATTAATTTATGAATCTTTTTTAGCTCCGACTGTATCTGACCCTTGCACGCCTAATCCATGTGGGCCAAACACAATATGTCGAGCGGATGGCACGGTAGCGCACTGCTCCTGCAGACCCACCATGTTCGAAGAAACGCTTGGATGTCGACCAGAATGCCGTGTGGACTCCGACTGCGCCTCGGACAAAGCTTGTCGCAATAGAAAGTGCCAAGACCCGTGTCCAGGGTCATGCGGAGCTCATGCTTTATGTCAAACTAGGTTACATGCACCCATATGTAGCTGTCCAGTTCTTTACACAGGCGATCCGTTTACCCGTTGTTTACCAGGTTGGTTTAGTATTATTATTGATTAGACCGATTGTATTTTATGTTATATCCTAATATTATATTTGTATATCAAACGCTTCTTTTAATTCTCCACAGTGTCCAACAGTGAAATTGAAGAAAAGTCATCTTGTTCGAACTGTGGACCTAACGCGGAATGCGTTAGGGGCGCCTGTCGTTGCCGAGTCAATTACCTAGGCACCCCACCGCTCTGCCACGTGGAGTGCGTCAGGTCCAGCGACTGTGACTGGCGCCGAGCGTGTTTGAATAGACACTGCGTCGATCCCTGCCCCGGCGCCTGCGGCCAGGGCGCCGACTGCACAGCGATTGCTCACGAACCTCGCTGCAGTTGTCCCTCCGCCTCCACCGGCAATCCCCTTATAGAATGTCGTCCCGTCGTGAATATTCGTAAGACAGATTCAACTGGAAGATTGCTTGTGACGCCCAATTATAACAAATGTATTGCTATGAACAATGTGTTAGGGATAACTAATTTGACGATCTCGTGTATTCGCTTTTAAAACTTAGGCATGGGTTTTATTAGTGGAAGCGAGTGAGTCTACTTTTTCAGATGTGGCGTTCGGTAACAGTAGGAAAAGCTTGTCGCATTTGCTACGTTGTACCTCAAACGTGTAATACAAAGTCTATAATATTTTAAATGTAATTTTCCAGCTAAGCCACCAAATGACCCATGTAATCCGTCACCATGCGGACCGGGTGCCATATGCCGCAGCAGCGGATCCGGAGCGTCCTGTGAGTGTGAACTCGGCCTTAGAGGCGACCCGTATACTGGGTGTCGTCCGGAATGCGTCGCCGATTCCGACTGCCCGCCGAGCCGCGCTTGTATCCGCTCGCACTGTCGCGATCCTTGCGAAGGCACTTGCGGAGTTGGAGCCGAATGCGAAACTGTCAACCATATACCTCAGTGCTCGTGTCCTACTGGTACGAGAGGAAACGCTTTCGAGAAATGTGACGTCATTATACCTGGTAATTACCGTTATTTCAATATTTATTTGTCTCTGCGGATAATAAGATAGTAACAGTATTACATTTAAACATTTTTTCCAGTACCACCTTGTACACCATCTCCGTGTGGCCCTGGTGCTTTGTGCTCAGTCAATGGCAATAAGGCAACTTGTTCGTGTCCCGCCGGCACAAGCGGTGACGCCTCGTCTACAGGCTGCAGGCCAGAGTGTGTGGTCAGCTCCGAGTGTCCGAGGGACCGAGCCTGCGTCCGCAACAAGTGTATCGACCCATGCATTAACACCTGCGGCAATGGGGCCATGTGTCGAGTCTTTGACCATGCGCCGATATGCTCATGTCCTCAGTCCACAACCGGGGATCCATTTATAGACTGCAGAGCGATAGGTAAGGTGTTATCGTAAATCTTTAACTTGGCATCTAACATTATTATTATATATTAACAAAATCTAACATTATTAAAGAAATTTAACCAAATTCTTTACATTTTTCAGTGCCACCAACTTCAGGAACACCTACTGTATACAATCCCTGCGACCCTAACCCATGCGGTCCTTACGGAACATGCCGTGACGGCTTCTGTACATATCCTGAGTGCATCGTCAACGACGACTGCCCCGGAGATCGATCCTGTATAAACAGAAAGTGTGGAGATCCTTGCATAAACTCTTGTGGAATTAACGCCATATGTACTGGTGTCAGACACGCCGCTGTATGCTCTTGTCCAGAGGGCTTTACGGGCTATCCGTTCGTACGTTGTGAACGCATATCCATCGCAACTCCGGCACCGCCAACTGTCGAGTGCACAAGCGACGCCCAGTGCTCTGACACTGCTGCCTGCGTCGACACCAGATGTGTACCGGTGTGTGGACCTACCAACTGCGGATTTAACGCCAAATGTATCGCTCGTCAGCACCGCGCCAGTTGCACATGCTTGCCAGGATTTGAAGGCAACGCTAACACTGCATGCTATTCTGGTAACTATTTTGATTTATTTATATCTTTCCCTATTAAATATAAAATAACAAGTTCTTTAATAAAATATCGTAAATTTCCAGTTCTATGTCATAGTAACAACGATTGTCCCGATGACGAAAGCTGTGAAGGTGGTTCGTGCCTAAAGGTGTGCTCGCGAGTGCACTGTGGATCTGAGGCGCACTGTTTGGCCCGTGGCCACTCTGCGTCCTGCGAGTGCGACTCTGGATCCAGAGGCGATGCATGGACGGGATGTCGTCGGGACGAATGCACCATTGACGAGGACTGCTCTGTCTGGCTGGCATGCAAGCAAAAGTCATGTCAAGACCCATGCGTCGGTGCCTGTGCTCCGACTGCCCGCTGTACTGTTGTCCGACACGCACCGGTGTGTGAATGCCCACGCGGTACACAAGGCAATCCAAGAACAGAGTGTAGACCAGGTTTGTACATGACAATATGTATATATATGAAATGCAAAGGTTAATATAGTTTGCCGAATTTCGGATTAAAACTATTGATATTACAGATATAAAATGTAAGCGTTAAATAGTATTAAAACAATTGTAGTCCAGTACGAATATCATTTATATTAGAAAATTTCACAAATCAAAAATTCAATTCAGTGTTGATGTTGACTTTGAGGTAGGAATCTTAAAAAGATATAAAATAAATAATGTCTTTATTTTAATACAACAATATTTTTTTTAGTTGAGAAAATTGACTTCGAGTGCACAAGTGACGCTGAGTGCGGCCCTGGCCTCGCCTGTTTACGTGGCAGCTGTCAAAACCCGTGTGAGTCCACCTCGTGCGGCGTCCGCGCCGTGTGCCGGGTGGCCAACACCCTGCCTTTCCGCACACTCGTGTGCGAGTGTCCTAGACCGATGAGTGGTGACGCTTCAGTACAGTGCAATCCTAGTAAGTATTAGGACTTTTACAACAACTATTGCAGGTTTTAATTGCTTTTTATTTCATTTCAGCTTTCTACAATCACGACAATATTTCAGTACAACTCGACATATAATGTACGTTAGACAAAAATTAACTGCATCGAAAGTATGTCGGAAAATCATTTGGTATGTGAATTTCATGACAACATGGATTTTAGGAGGACGAACAAGATTCAACCTTAACTTGTATAATACACCACACTTAAATTTGTACATACATACGAACCAACCAGAAATATTTATTTTTCGCACTCGATTTAAGGGCTGGTAGTTCGAAGGTTTTAAAAATCTAAAAAAATATATGATCTTTTTGTATGTTTATTTATACGTGTAATATTTTCCACTTAATAATCACAATAAATCAGAGCACAATGTTAAGTTAATGGTATAAAAAAATATGTATATTTTTAGTATATTTTTGAAGTGAAACTTTTTATCGCGGAGTTAAAATTTTTTGGTCTATCTGGGGCATGTGCAATGTGCATAACACAAATACATCTGCAAAGCTAGCATTTCGTTGTTATGTAGAGAATGGAGAGATATACGTTGCACTTAATATCGCTCGCCTCATCTTGCCTTATACTTTGTATATTTTAACGTACAAATAAGTTTTATTTAAAAGTTTCACTTCGTGGTTTTAATAAACTTCTTCTTTATGAGTGCTTAATTATTCATAATTTATAGAAGGCGAGTGCAGAGAGGATTCGGAATGCGGAGACGAAGAGAGGTGCACCAATGGCCGATGCGCTAGTGCGTGCGCGGGTGCGTGCGGCTCGGGCGCTGAATGTCGCGCCAGCGGGCACCGCGCCTCTTGTACCTGTCTGCCGCCATTGCAAGGAGACCCGAACATCGCTTGCAAACTGAGTAAGCATTTTTTTTCTTATAAGTTATAACAAGCATTCATAGGACATTTAATACTCATATCAAATTAGTAATGCCTGAAAACACACAAGAGATGGATATGATCATCCACTGCGGCCTCATTTAATGTTGTATTTTAAAGTAAGAAAAATGTTTAATTTTTTTGTTGATAAGGGCTGTACTTGCAGGTGAAAAAAAATCATAGATTGCTTAATGTTCTCATATTTGTTATACACATATATTCTAATTAATGAATTAAGTGCACGTATTACCATATGAAAGTAAAATTTCTTCCTGTTCTGTTATTATAATGATATTGTGTATGCAGATGTAACGAGCGGCGCGTGCACATCGGAGTTACAATGCGGCCTGGCCGAGGCGTGCGTGGGCGGGCGCTGTACGACAGCGTGCGCGGGCGCGTGCGGCGCGGGCGCGCTGTGCGAGCCGCGTGCGCACCGCGCGCACTGCCGCTGCCCGCCCGGCACCGCCGGCGACCCGGCACGCGCGTGCTTCACACGTGAGTTTATAAAAGTGAAACTACGTTACCAACACCTAAAGTTTGTAGCATTACACTACGCGTTAATAAGAGGTAGTGCCATCCTACATTGGCAAACGAGCAATCGGAGTCATTTTCATATCAACGCCCATAGACATCCGCATTGTGGTTATACAGATACGTTCCCCCTTCCTGCTCCTCCCTCCATAGGCCATCTTACCGCTTACACACCGCACGAAACGCACAAGGCACAGCTGTCACTACACGCCGGTTTCGTGTAAGCCAGAGGTACCTCCCCGGTCGCGCCGACCCAATTCGGCTATATGCATGCATGGAGCATGGCACTTGCGTGCTAATCGAGAATTGTCAAATTTAATATAGAACCATAATCAAAACTTAGGCTACTCACGAAAATTATGTACCTATTTTTCATTAAATAATTTTGAATGAAAATGGTTAAATAAAACATACCAAAGGACAAAATCAATAAGAATTTTTTTCTTTCTAATAGCCGAGTGTACAACGGATAACGATTGTCCCTTCGACAAAGTTTGCATCAATGGCTACTGTCAAGACCCGTGCGCTTCAGGAAGACCCTGCGGACGAGACGCAATTTGTGAAGTTGTCGCCCATGGTGCAACCTGCCGCTGTCCGACCGGCATGCAGGGCGATCCTCGACGGGCGTGTATATCAGGCGTATGTCAGTACAACGAAGACTGCGACGACAGCCAACTGTGCGATCGGCAAAACAGAGTATGCCAACCGGCGTGCTCCGAAAGTACGTGCGCTCCAGGCGCACTCTGCACGGCCAGACTTCATAGGCCAATATGCACGTGTCTACCGGGGCTTAGTGGAGATCCCTATGCCCGAGGATGCTCTTCTGTACAAATCACGCAGGAATGTGCAACGGACTCTGACTGCCCGAGACCGCTAGGCTGTGTGAACACCAAGTGTGTAGATCTGTGTGCCAGTCAACCTTGTGAAGCTGGATTGTTGTGTAAAATAGTAGATATCCTGCCATTACGTGCGGTAGCATGCGTCTGCCCAGACGGCGGACGGGTGGCGCCGGACAACGGATGTCGGGCCCCGCCAGAAGCGGAATGCTCGGCTGACCTCGACTGTATTGGCAGTGAAATCTGTCAACGTGGATACTGTGTTGAGGCATGCAGGGCAGCGCCTTGCGGATACAACGCCTTATGCGAGTCCACCGATCATACATCTCGCTGCACTTGTCCACCAGGATATCTCGGAAATCCACGAATCGAATGTAATCCAGGTAAATTTTGCATTTTTCTAAGGAACTTTACATAGGACTTATAGTGGTAAACAGTTACTAATTATTCTTTATTTCGTAGAAACGAGACAACCTTCTGTATGGGAGTGTTATAACGACGACGAGTGTGGAACTGAACAAGCTTGTGTTGAGCGCAAATGCGTCAACCCGTGCGTCGACACTTGCGGAATGGGCGCTCTATGTCGTGTCATCGACCACAAGGCCCAATGCTCCTGCCCGAAAGGATACACGGGAGACGCACTACGACGATGCACGCCACGTAAGTACTTGAAAATCTATGTGAATCAAATATTTTCTTCTCACTCTTTAGATGCCTTTATCAACTTTATCCGTATTACTTCTAGGTATAATGAATATATATCTATCTAATGAATGAACTGCTCATAAGTCTCAAAATAAAAGAAAAAATAATTGAAAATGGGCAATAAATTATAAATATAAATAAAATTGTCTACAAAAGGGGTTGTTTTTATTTGTAACTATTTTTATTTTAAATTTTTTATAAAAAACATGACTTTACAGCATCTCAAGATAAGCAGTCACCAATCGGCTGCAAAGTAAATTCCGACTGCCCGCTGTCTCAAGCCTGCATCAACAGCGCGTGCGCTGACCCGTGCGCGTGCGGCCGAGACGCGGAGTGCTCCGTCAACAGGCACCACCCGGTTTGTTCCTGCAGAGCAGGATTTTCAGGAAATCCTTATATAGGATGCACAAAAGGTACTTTTATTTTTTAATATAAATAAAAACTAAACCAACCGTTTGTTTTGTTCTCTCTTTAATTGAAAGATTTTTTTATCTTTAAATCGAAATCCAGTCGATTCACGCCAAGATATATCAAGATTTTGATGCAATATTTTCGATTTCTAAATCTTAACTTCAAAATTCGGAACTTACCCGAAATCCTTACTAACGCGCAACGTGCTCTATATTGATGTATGTTTTTTTCAGCTGGGTGCTCATCTGATTCAGAGTGTGCTGACAGTGACACCTGTTACAATGGCGCTTGTGTTAGCCCATGCTTAGTGGAAGCGCCTTGCGCTGTCAGCGCCGAGTGCTACGGTAAAGATCACAGACCATACTGCCGCTGTCCACCGGGAACTATCGGAGATGCCTATAATAAATGTCGGGCCAGTGAATGCGAAGTCGACTCAGACTGTGATGACGACAGCGTATGTGTAAAGGGAATTTGTCAAAAAGCCTGTTCTGTGGATGGACTTAACCCTTGTGCTAATAACGCTATTTGCTTTGCCCGAAATCATATCGCGTCCTGCAGATGTCCTCCATCACTACCGCATGGAGATCCTCTGGCTCATTGCGAGAAACCAGTAATAGTAGAACAACCTGAATGTGTAATGGATAACGACTGCCCGAGTGGTCAAGCATGCTTGAGAAATGAATGTCGCGACGCTTGCTTGGAACTGAAACCGTGCACCGGAAATGCACGCTGTACCGTATCTGACAGTGTACCATTCCGAACATTGATATGCCGCTGTCCTGAAGGTTTTATACCCAACGAAGACGGATCATGTAAATCGGCTCAGCTACCACCTCACAGTTGTTCCTCTGATCAAGATTGTGGTGAAAAGGATTCGTGTATCAACAGAATTTGTCGCAACCCTTGCAACTGCGGAGAAAATGCCGAATGCTTCGTTAGAGACCACCGACCGGTATGTTCTTGTCGCGAAGGCTTCGATGGTAATCCTTACACCTCCTGCCGCATAGTCGGATGTCGAACTAGTACGGAATGTGGGTCACACGAAGCGTGTATCAATGGAAATTGTATAAGCCCATGTCTTTTGAATAGCACATGCGGCGCCAACGCCGAGTGTTACGTGGAAAGGAACCACCCACTTTGCCGCTGTCGTCCTGGATTTGAAGGCGACGCTTACATAGGCTGCAATACTATAGAATGTAGATCCAACGGAGACTGTCCGCAAGATAAACAATGTCGTGCACACAGATGTATCAACCCTTGCTACACCACCTTTAACATTTGTGGCAACGAAGCAAATTGCTTAGTACGAAATCATATTGCAGTATGTAAATGTAATCCTGGACTTATTGGAAATCCATATATAGAATGTAGACGAGAAATTACAGCTCAGTGTTACGTAGATGCTGACTGTCCACCAAAATCCGCTTGTTTATCATCCAAATGTGTCAACCCATGTACAGCTTTACACCCTTGCTCGACGCCCGCTCAATGCGAAGTTTCACCAACTTTACCAGTTCGCACCATGCTCTGTTCCTGTCCGCCGGGTTACGTGAGCAGCGGTGGAGGAGTATGTCGACCTGCCACACCGATATCCGATGTCGTTTGCGAAATAGATAGAGACTGTACATCAAACCATGCGTGCGTATCGTCCGTTTGCAAAAACCCATGCGACTGTGGCCCGAATACCGACTGCGAAATCAAAGACCATAAACCAATCTGCGCCTGCCGGCCAGGATACCTCGGCGATCCACGCACCGGCTGCTACGAGGTCAAGTGTCAGAGTGACAGACATTGTGAAGACGACGAGACATGCATAAACAGCAGGTGCATTCCAGCTTGTACCGTGGAGCCGGACGTTTGCGGCAAGTCCGCCGAGTGTTACGGCATAGAACATCGCGCCTCCTGTAGATGTCAGATAGGAACTTCAGGTAACCCAACTGCGGCTTGCACGCCCATCAGCTGCCGCGCTAACTCCGATTGCCCAACTGACAAATCATGCATTAACGCCAAATGCGTGGAGCCGTGCGTTGCGAGCACTTGTAATGCACCGGCCGAATGTCGCGTATATGGCCACGATCCGTTCTGCGTATGTCCGCCGGGATACGAGAGCACGGCGAAGGGTTGCAATAGAACGGACACCCAATGCACTTTCGATAAGGACTGCCCACCTGCTACGGCGTGCTACAATGGCAAGTGCATAAATCCTTGCTTAGAAAATCCCTGCGGTACAAACGCTGAATGTAAACTTATAGAAACTTTCCCAGTCAAGACGATGACCTGCGAATGCATACCTGGATATAGAGGAAGCCCGCTTGTAGAATGTACACCATACAAACGTAAGTGATATACAAAATTATTACCTACGTGCATCTTTAATTTCCTCAAAAGTTGCTATTTTTGTATACAAAAGGGCCAATCAAATATAGTTTATTTGATGCTTGTGATTGAATCGTTCAAAAGAAATAGTCATTCACATACCTACTATAGCACCATCTAACAAATTTAGATAGTTAACACATTGCATTTTAGCAAATACCTACAAGTTTTATTAACTTATTTATTTATTTTTATGTAAAAACACAAGCCTATTAATTAAACATCGATTTTATTGAAACATCGAGTAATATCTGGCTTTAAATTTTCAGCACCAATAATAAAATGCGTACAAGGACAAGGCGTTGACGAATACGGCGAGTGCGTCCCTTGTATAGAAAGCGAAGGTCGCATCGTGGACGCGCGCGGACGTTGCGTATGCGATGTAACGCGCGGGTACACGGCGCGCGGTGGCGCGTGCGTACCTATCGGCTGCCAGAGCGACAGCGAATGCAGCGACTCGGACCAATGCATCAACAGGAAATGTATCAACGCATGTGAAGCGGCGCCGTGTGGCGTCCACGCCACTTGCAACCCGGTTGGACACAGATCTGTGTGCACGTGCATAACGGGATACGTTGGCAATCCGAGAGTTCAGTGCAACGCAACCACACCGCCTACTAACTCGTCGTACCGTACCGACTTCCCATTATCAGACATGCAGGTAATTTGACTGAATACCTACTATATATTATATATGTACTGTAATAAGATATATCACCATCTTGGTTAATTTAATAGAAGAAAGAAAAATAGGTTCAATAAAATTACATTCCAGTTATTGGTAATGAAACAACAACAGAATAGAAAGTACTTGATATGATTGTAGAATAAGGCTCTGTTCTCACACACACTACATAATACCTACATTCCTTAATTGCGTTTTAGGTACGGTGCTTAGCTAATGGAGTGAGCGTAAGTTTAAAGATAAAGGACTTCAATGGAGTACTATACGTAAAGGGCTACAGTAAGGACGAAAGATGCCGGCAGGTGGTCCTTACGTCCGAGAAGGAAGAAAAATCTGTAGATTTCGTTGTTTACTTCGGCGACTGTGGTTTAGTTCATGTTAATGTAAGTAATCTAATTTCATTAAAATACATTAATACACCTATTTTTATTTTTTATAAACATTTAATTAATGTATTCTGTGTATTTTAGGGTTTAGCAAGCTTCGTACTTGTCGTGCAGAAACATCCAAAACTTGTGACCTCGAATGCTACAGCTTTCCACATCAAATGTATTTATCAAACCGGAGAGCAAAACGTAACACTGGCCTTCAACGTGTCTATGCTAACGACAGCAGGAACCATCGCCAACACGGGTCCTCCTCCTACTTGCTCCATGAGAATTGTTTCCAAGACCGGAGATGAAGTCAGCTCCGCGGAGATTGGGGAGAACTTAGTGTTACAAGTAGATGTTGAACCGTCAAGTAAGTATCTTAATATGACGTAGAAAACAATTGCAAGATGCAAAGTAGTATATAAAAATACAATTTTTCGTCAATCACACATAGTTGGATCATCTACACATAAAGTCATTATAATTTGTAATAAAATTCATTACAATGGCACTCAGAACAGATTGCATAATTGATAATGAAAAGTATTTTGAGTGTGTTAAAGTACCAGCTACTAAGGATTAGCATAAAGAAGTATATAAGTTATCCCACAAAATTTTCGATTTAAGATGAACTACGGTAAAAGAGCAGGTACTTAATTCTCAAAGCAATGAGCAATGCACCTATAAGACTAGTGTAGTAGTTAACTATGTAGTCACCCCTTAACACAAACTCTTTTACTACCTATCAATCAAGAAAAAAAAATAGAATGCGCCCTAAACAATCGGTAAATTTCAACATATTTATGATGATTTTTTGTTTCATTTTAGGTATTTACGGTGGATTCGCGCGTAGTTGCATAGCCAAAACTAGTGAAGTGTCGACAAATACAGAAAATGAATATACAGTAACGGATGAAGATGGATGCGCCACCGATGCCGCCATCTTCGGCGAATGGGAACGAAGCGAAGATGGAATGTCCTTACGGGCTGCTTTCAACGCCTTTAAGTTCCCCAGCAGCGATAACATACGTTTCCAATGTAACATACGAGTATGCTTTGGAAAATGTCAACCGGTGAGTATCTGATAAGAAGTCATTAAATACAGGGTTACTTTTTGGTCACCGGCCAAATTTTATAATACGGAAGTAAACAGCATTCCAAGGGTGTGTATTAAATTTTATGTTCTAATTGTAATAGTTTGTTAAATGTCCTTAAAATACATCGATCGTTGTTCGCACACGAAATGTATCGACTTCAAGGTCAGTGACGCCGGTCGATCATGACTCACGAGTCGTGGTGACCAAGAAATATGTTTATAACATGCGACAAAGTATTTGTATCTAATTAGGTATTTTTTTATTTTTTTTATTTCATAAATCGAATGTATTATTGATTCTGAACAAAACCTGAAAATTTGGTCTATGGCCAAAAAGTATCCCTGTATATTCTAAACAATTAACCCAAGTCATGAATTAAACCTTTTAAAGAGTTAAGAAGGATCTCTTTTTAGCATACTATGTTATGATCTTATTTTTAAAGTGATGCTTTCTTACCGAGGCCCATCACTTATCTCTCTAACATGCATGTTATATTTTACTGAGCTGAAGTTAAAGCGAGCGAAAGAGTGCGCACATCGCTCGCCTTTGTAATATGTATACTTGAAACTTGCATTTAAGTAAAATGTTAAAATTTTGCATATTATATGAAAGTTCTTGCAACTTTGTTGCGTTTTCATAAAATATTATCGAATGTATGTATGGATTGGATTAACCATTATTATTATTATCGTATAGGTCAACTGTCGCGGAATCGATGCGTTTGGAAAACGCAGAAAGAGAGAAGCGATCGACACAAGCGGGTCCCTAGTGGGCCAACTGCGAGAGGAGGTGATGGTCGAGTCTAATCAGATCCTGACGCTGGAGCGGCGCGATCCCTCGCGTGCGGCGCGCCAGCGGGACGGAGGCGTGACCACCGCGGGCGCAGGCGGCGGGGACGTGTGCGTGTCGGCGGCGGGACTGGCGGTCGCGTTGGCGCTGACGGCCCTGCTCGCGCTAGTCGCCGTTGCGGCGGCCGTGGCCTGTTGGCTAG
>LUGF01032778.1:35072-46870 GCA_001625245.1 Calycopis cecrops | reverse complement strand
CATCCGCCTGACTTCCCCAACCCGCTCTTCACGCGCTGAGCGCACTAGTCCGCGCCCCGCTCCTCCGCCGGCGCCGGGCGGTGGCGGCTTCCTCTTCCCTCTAGTATCTGTCGCGCCGCCGGAGGACCGCCGGGCGAGGGCGCCGCGAGCGCCTCCCTCACGCTCGCCGCGCCCTGCTTAACTTTAATTATCTTAACTTGTGTCATTTAATTAGATTCGTCGTCTCCTTTAAGCTTTGTGATAGATAATCGAATTCACCATGAACTATGTATAAAATAATTATTGACTTTAGTTTGTAAGGAAATATTAATAAAAAAAATAATAATAGCACTTGTTTAACTCGTGGTTATCCTCCCCAACAGTAATGTCATCCTAGCCGATTTCGGCTTCGGCGACCGTCTATATAGACGTGCCATCTGCGCAGGACATATTACAGTGCACAAGTGTGCGCGCAAACACATTAAGTGCACTCTCTTTTCCCTCATTCTCATATTCCGATGGGACGGCAATCCGACACGACCGCCCGGTGAGAAATCAGGCGCAGGACCTACGGCTTAACGTGCTCTCCGAGGCACGGGGGTGTAACACCGCCAGGCGCCAACTTCCTGACTCCGGACTGTTATTAGAAATTGAAAAATCCCAATAACAATTTTCGGTCCGACCCGGGATTCGAACCCGGGACCTCACGTCTGTGGTTGAACACGCTTACCACTAGACCACGAGGCAGTGACCGGCAGTCCCCAACAGTATGAAAACAATAGATGATATTATAAATAATAACTAAAATATAAATTATCAGCATGCCAGCAAGGACTGTCCATGAAACTGACGTACATGGCTCTGGGGGTATTTGTACTTGTTAATATACAGAGAAGTGGTGAAATGATCTAGTGTAACCAATCCATTCGATAATACTCTTGTTCGCCATTACAATTTAAGGATCATTAATTGTTTTAAGCTTTCACGATTTGTATTCATGTTTATATACTGTAAACGGGACTTAATCGCGTTATAAAATCGAAGTATTTACCTCGACTCTCGACGTTTCGGCCGTAAGGATCATTAACTTCTTATATATCTAAAACCTCACCTAAATCATTCCACGTTCATTCGGAAAGACTTTGGTGAGGAACCAGGTTGCTGGCCCGTAGTGTCGTGTGATATGATAACTAAACAATCGAATCATGCGATGGCCAAGTCAATCTAATTATTTAAAATGTAAAAGATTTTTAAAATTGATATGATAATAACTTAAGACAGAAGGTTCTTTAAGTAGGGACTAGGTAAATAAATTAATCGACGTGGATCTCACAACTTTTTACGGTAGAAAATCTTTTTTTACAGGATCTAAGAATATATAGTAATATACATATACCTAGGGTGTCGTTGTATTTTATAGCATACGGTATTCGCCAATCGGAGACCTTTGATAATTAAGAATACGCTCAATAATTATTTAGATGCTTTACCTTTCGCTCAACAGACAACATACCGCTCCAAATGCGACAGCATAGCCTGCATAGCCATCTTTTTTTTCATAATTTCAACGATAATAATAATGACTAACGAAAATACGTATATCAAAGTAACCCTTTGAGTGTTCAGTTTTTGTTTTATAGTATGGAATCCAAAAAGTTTGGTTAAACATAGGTTACGCATTTTTAACATCGGAATCGGAAAACGGATTTTAATTAATGACCTTCATAGCCGTTGGCCGCATGGCGCGTCTGACCCTGCGGGAAACGGATAAATTTTGTGCAAAGCGGATGAAGTATAAATCTCTCTAGTTTAATCTGGATCGAGATCCCAAACCCTGTCTGAGGTCTCTGAACACTAAATAATTGTGACAATGTTTGACGGAACGCTAGGCGATGACAGTCTACTATGTTATTGGTTTCGTTAGCCTATGAACGAGCGGAGCGGTTTTTACCCACGGTTGTGGGCCCTCAGCTTTTGTAGAATGTTTATTTATTTGCAAATAATAAGAGCTCATTTCAGTACGTGTTTTATACCCGCAGTGCGGGCGGCGTGGCGCAACGGCACGCTCTGCTCTCGCTTGGCGCCTAGCGAACGACCGCAGTAGCAGAATGTACAAGAATGTATAAAAAAAAAAATATATATAAAAAATATATATATAAAAAAAAAAATGCTCGTCATGCGATTATCGCCAATCAATTTTGTAAGCGATGTTCGCAACCGCGGCGGCTGCCTGACCGCACAAATCACTAGTCTGGTGTGGTCAAATAAAACTGCTGCTCCACGACCACGGCGAGCGCGGGTGAAAACCTCTCCCTGAGTTCTTTGGCTTACGAATCATGAAGGCTTAAACAAGTCTTGACATACGAAGAGACGAAGAAGAAAGTGATTCTATAAGGGTTCCGATCTCTGTTGTGGTATGGAACCCTAAAATCAATGTGAAATTATGTTCTAAATTATAATCTAAAATAATCTGAAAATAACACAGTGCCGATCTCTTTGAATATTTCGAGATTTCCATTTAAAAGCAACAAAACCGCCAGCTCGTAAATAAGAGCCGATAAGTTAAAAAAAAGAGTAAGTAGTTCCGGACCACGACCTTGCCCGTACAACATCAGAGCTCCTGGAAAAAGGTGAAAAGATGTATTAAATGGCTGATCCTAGTTCCGCAGGCCAGTTCCATCAGACATATTTTGTCTTCACTTCAGATACCTAATTGGGGTCCCAATAGCGCTGCAACGAGTATGCGGTTTCCACGTAAATAATATCAGCGTATGAGATCCCTTTTATATAAATCCCTTATTGATAAAAATTAGTCATATTTTACGAGGTTCTATTTTCAGTATGTTTTATAACCTTGACGCGGTCCATTATTATTTATATATTGCCGCCTAGAATCCTTAACCTATCAGCGCACTCTCAAATAATCAATTAATTATTTTGAGACAACTCGTGATAGGTACACTAAATTTCATTTTTAAATCGTTCCATTTTTTTAGAGTAAAAACGAGCAAAATAACACGTTTGTTGTCTCATAAATATCTATATATCCGCTAGAAAGGATTTTTAGAAATTCAACCCCTAAGGGGGTGAAATAGGGTGTTGAAGTTTATATGGATTTCGTGGTTGAAACCGCGGGGCACAGCTAGTTTTTCTATATTTAAGTGTTTTTTTTCGGCGGCTACAGAAATACATCATCTGTAAAAAATTCAACTGTCAAGGTAATTCTGAGGGACGGACCGACGGAAGGACGGACAGAAGGATAGAGTACCAATTACCAAGTTTATAAAATTGAACAAGTTACAATGCTAGTAAGAAGTAATGCCAAGTATACAATCTAGCACTGATGGTGAACTCTGAAAATATGCATTTTCATGTTGCGTGATTCTCTATATTGTCCGTTATTATCTGTAAAAGTATGATAGAACGTTCAAAAATTTTCGAAAAGACTTTTAATTGACTAATTAATGCCCCAATATTGATGAATCCATATTTTTTATATTATAATTTACAAAGTGTGTTTGTTTGTTTTTTCTTAGGACAACCTTCGTTCACATCAAATCGGATCAACAGATCGAAGTGATAAGTAAGTATGGAGATAGTTGAAGGATTGAATAGTGCCATCGGCTTCTTTTTATCGAAACTCCACGCGAGCGAAGCCGCGGGTAACAGCTAGTAAGTAATATATGAGTGTATTTCAAAAATGTTTTTAAAAATAAGATTTGTTCTGTGTGTAGGTAGAAAACGTATGGATCGCGCCAATAAGAACCTGAACCACTGTAATACACCTTTATAAATTATAATTTGGGATTTCCCAACTGAAAAAATACTTAATCAAAAAGATCCGAAGTCATTTCGTTTCCTTATAAATTAAATTCAACTTTGAACGGACAAAGAAAAAAATAGGTAATGATGATAATTATGATAAAATCGAGCTTTTTTTATTTTTTGAGAGAATTCTTCATACCTACTCAGTTTATTTCTAACTTTAAGTATCCTTTTCCTTTGTGTTATTTGTGTATATGGGATTAACTAATGATCTCGTCGGTAAATCACCAGTGACAAATCTATTTACAAGGAACATTTGTATAAAATATGTAAGTAGAAAAGTAAAAAAAGTAAAGTGCTAAAAATGAGTATCGTGTTATTTAGAGAAATAACTAAATAAATATAATATAAATTAAATCGTATGATCGATAAATAAATCGATAGAAAATTCAATTAGACATGGAAAAGCAATACAATAGCAATAACTTTCAAACATAAATCCTAGGAGAGTTTACTATTTACAAAATAAATATAGTGAGCAAATAAATATTTCGTAACGAAAACATTATTTACAGCAATATATCAAAGTTAAGCCTTTAGTAATAGTTATAAAGCCTTTAGTAAAAGGTATATAAGTTATATAATTGTTAAGACATAGAGCACACTATTTTAAGACGGACTTAATAATGTAATCTTAATATAAATAATCATTTATTCAATGTTATTACAAGATTCATTAGTTATGTATGACTTAATCCTTAGTCAAATGGAACATTAATTACATATATGGCTTCACTAGAATATACTCAATTTACTAGCAAAAAATTTACTCAACAAAAAGATAATTTCGTAATGTACACTAAGTGCCGCAGATTGAGACATTGACAACTTTTACGCCAAAGTAGTTCTACTATTACCATACAACGATACGATACGAGCAATATAATCTATAGAGTTGGCAATATTGTACGCATAGTAAAATTTAAACGTGACCATCGACAATGCAACGTAATTATTTTAAAGAACAATAAAGTCGCAGGCGCAACGTAACGTATCTCGGCTGTCATGGCGCATGCGCGACCTCCTATCTGTCCCCCCTCCCTTCCTGTTCTCCCCACTACTCACTGGCAGAATCACATTTTGTTTACCAATTGCCACGATTGACGAGCTAGTCGGGCGGCCTGTTTAGCCGACCTCGCTCGTTCACACTCTGTGCGCTCGTGCACATTGCCAGAGGCAATCGCGCATCAATCACGCGTTATGACCCTGTGACGTGAATATGAGTAAAGCCGTCAGATCGGCGGAAGCCGCCTCGCCGGCGATGGCGCACGTGGACCATTACGAAGCAATAGACCATGAGGACTCCAATCTTCTAGACCCGCACTCGATACTTCCGACTTTAACGCCCTCTGGTCAGATGCGCAAGGTGAAGAGCTTCACGGACACTCACAGGATTCGAGATGTGAACACAGCTTCTGGTGCAGCCTCTGCGAGGAGCTTGCGCCCTTACGACCAAGTTATTACTTTCCCCGAGGGTTCAGAAAACGGCACCAGTCACTATGCTCCATCGGTGAGGTCGTTAGCTTCTATCGGAATGGGATGCACCGACGGGAGAAAAATGGTTATAAGGAGAGTGCCGACGTCGCCCACGGAATTGTTTCATCTCGTTCGACCTCCTACGTGAGTATTTTTGCGGATGTTACATCCTCTGAATTGCTATTATTCAATTGCTTAGACTGTGAACCATTTTGCACCCACATCTGATTCATATGACATATATCAATAGTATCCGGAGTGCCTTTCGCCAATTTTAAGATACAATCTTATTAGGTAAAGTCTTATTAAACTATTTATAGATAATATTTTAGGTTATTATTTATTGCATCTATAATTACATTGAGAAAATTAATACAACAAATACCTACTGGCTCTACTCTCTATACAATGAGTTCTAAAGAACATTAGAGAGTTTTAGGTTTTCTATTGTTATTAGTATCATATATTTTACAAGATAAGATACAAAATGTTAGTTCGGTTTACGTTATCATTGTATATTATATAAAGTTTTCCAATATATACCTTACGTACCCATAGTATCTGATACATGAGCAAAGTGCTGATTTGAATAGGTTACGATAAATTAAATTACAATGTATGTATTTATTTTATTATTAATCTAATCATATTCTTTCTGACTTTCCTTGTCAGACCTTACTCATATTTTACAAGCCAAAAGTTTCTCAATGTTCGTTCCTTAAAACAGGTAATAAAAAGTAAAGTTTGAGTCATCATATTTTTAAATGCTAGTAGGTAGGTAAATAGCTAAAAATAAGATGATTCAAACTTTACTTAACTTAGAACATTTACAGTAAGCTAAAATATAGAGACATTTTACTTTATTTTGTTGATGTAGTTATTGTTCTACACTATTTTAACAGTTCTTAGCCCAGTTATGCAAACAAGTTACCTGCCACAGCAACAATGTAGAGAACTATTGGAAATATGAGCTGAAAAACGTGTAGGTAGCTCCTGTGAAAGAAGCATCTTGGCATCCTTATCATTAATGAATTACTAAGTATAATAAATATCTAATTAATTATTTATTAGTTCATATTATGAACAATTTCTTCTCGTTTTTCTGCACTCCCAATGAGGTCTTAAAAATTTCAAATTGAACAGTAAGATTAATCGACTAAGCAAAAAATCATATCCATGACCCCGGAAGTGACATTTATATCAGTCATACATAATACTGAATATTATCTGCCCTTGGCAGATTCGAACCCGCGTGTGATGAGCAAGATACCAGAAGTTAGCGCGACCGTCCGTATATCCAATAGTCGGTAAATTCCAGTTCTTTTATCAGTAATTAAGTATATGTATACTACCTATCTAATTAACCTGAATAAAAATTGTAGAATATGGTGTATAAATTTAGAGGAAAATCCTAGAAAGTAATTTTCAGTGTAAGTAGTAGTTTTTTATATACATTTGACCTTGCATAGAAATTAGAAAGCGAGTAATAGAATATATATGAAAACAAGTTTATTTTACTCACTCATCTTCAGAACAAAGGTAAACATAGACCACTAAATACTTCCATTATTCCTTCCATATATTCTGATTTCATAATACAGAAAGTTTTTTAGGGACATTAATATAGGTAAAATGGATTTTTTCGACTATCCTCTCTTTATTCTACAATTAATTCCAGATTAAAGTCCTCCTACAGTTAACTCCAGATTAAAATCCAAGTGCATTGTTTTATTTATCAATAAAAATGCACTTAGAAATATCATAGTATACCTGCAATTTCCATAAAGAATGAACACAAGTTGATACCTTCGACAAGTACCTATATCTCAGAATCACAGAAATTTATTTAGATATTAAAATAATGTGCATTCTAAAAATGATGAGGCGTACGATTGTCCAGAAATATAAACAAAAGCAGTTTCACCCCAACATAGGATCAAACTATCTTAACATAATTATGAAAATGTCGACAATTTTTTAACCCCATTCCCATTAGCTTCGGCCAATTTAAAATATAATATATTTTATTTCGAATAATAAAAATTGTAAACTAACTATTATAACCACTACAGCAATGGGTAGCCGTGTCTCCTATAAGTATGTTTATTTATATACATATATTCATCGAGGGGACCTGCGATCATGTTGATTAATCCCCGGATCCTCCATCGAGTTAGGTACCGCTGCCACAAACAGCCATTATAACACCTAATAGCCTATACTAATGATCCTATAAACATTTTCATGTCTTCGTGTTTATTACGCGTTGGGTTCTAAGTTAAAAAAAATTAACATCTTTTTATTTTATATATATCTTTTATTATAATTACATAATTAACATTCATAATACTCAAAATGTGCTTACAACATATCATATTATATCTAAGTTATAACCAAAATTTTGCGAGACGCTTTGTTTTTTGTGAGTTTGTTTTTATTTTTTAAGCACGTAGCCACGTAGAGTTGTATGCAAGTAACCAGATAACGGCTTAATGTTGATGTTTAGCAGCATACCGATGATAATGATGACGTCATCCTTAAAATAAAAAAATATCACAATAGGCATAAGAATATAATGTAGATATGTTATTCCACGTCACATTTATTTTATACAGTCGCCTTGTACAAGTGGCACGTAGAGCGTCAAATATGAAATATACTCAATCACTAGCTGCTCCCCGCAGTTTCACCCGCCTGCAACTACTATCTACTCCAAATGTTTACTTGTTAAGTGAAGCCCATCACAATAGATATATTTTTGAAAACTGTACCCAAATCGGTTAAGCCGTTTCTGAGTTTAGCGTGCACAAACATTCTACAGTTACAGTTTTATTATAAGTTTACATATAATCAATGTATCATCAAATATAGCCGATGTCACTCCTGAATAGTGCAACTTTCAGCTAGTAAAAGGATTTTCGTAATCGGCTCAGTACCCCCGAAGATTACCCACAAACTTTTATTTACTTTACAAACAAACAAAGTTATAAACTTTCCCGATGAATAATAATTAGTATAGAAGGTTACACCTCATATTATGTAGCGTAAATTAATAGTTCGCCATTAGTAATGCGGCTTCTTTGCAAAAGTGACATTTAAATATTTTAAATAGCAAAAAAACTTTAAATTCGTATAAGCCTATCTCCATTTTCCACTTCTCTACCACATCTACACTTTTTTCTTCCTCATGCGGACCAAACCAGTTAATCGTATATCATCAAGTTCGTACCGACATAAACTTAAACAAAAGTATACAATATTGATCAAATATTTGAACTGAAGGAAATAGCACTTACATAAGCACATTTCGCTAGTTTTCGGAAAGATAACGATGACTCACTTTTCCGGAAATGAGGCGAGTAACCCACTGACAAAAAAATCATATCTCATATTATTGATAAATTGATAATGTTACTACACACTGCCTAGTTACTATCAATGTAATCTAAGGTATAGTTAAAGAAAATCGGGTAATATAAATATATTAGTGTGCCCATATGGCAATATAATCAATTTAATAAACGAAATAATCGACACACGCGAAAATATTATCAGTAACAAATATTAAGGCAACTATTCATACGGCTAAAAATATGTTTATCGCCAGCAAACCTCACAGGATTACACGCTTGACTAATCTGAAACCAGCATTAGATTTTATCAAAACCATTATAAAACGAATAGGACACACAACAATGATAATAAGAATAGAAATCAATAATACTATAATATAATCTCTCTCTCAATACGAGAATAAACTCACAGAACGAACTTTGTTATAAGTTATAACTGATGAAACAATGGACACGATATAAACCAACAACTAAGATTTGAACGGGATCCGAACCCACGACCCTTGGAGTACCGCTATGCTGTTTAGTCTAAATACCATTTCGTCAATAAGTTGTCACAATAAAAAGTGATTTGTATATAAAATAATTAAACAATATAAACGCTGCGTAATGATCGATTATGATTTACTGAGTAACGCTTAGATTAAGCAAATTATTTTATTTCATTATGTAGTAACTAGTAAAACTGTTACTGTAACTGTAAAGATACAAATATTTAATGCATAGGTATTTTTGTGTTCAGATCGACTGTGGATAGATTCAAGGAGGGAAAATATTTGTGGCGTCGTTGATATATAAAATCTTACCTAATTGACACTACAGTTTTGCCAAACAGAACAATTTAATCAACTACAACTTAGATGAAAAAGTAATAAAACGAATGGTATGGCTTTATACCCTACAAATGCATGCAGCGATGTTGAGTGCTACAAATATTATAGCCGCGCCAAGTTAGCATGTTACTCTGACGTAACCGATGTAGTCAAGTGTAGGTACTGCAAAATACGTCAAAAAGATATATATATATTATAATAATAGATAATACATAAAATAGGAGTGAATGTAAAAGTTTCGCATAAAAATCTATAATTAAGAAAAAATATTTTTAATTACAATTATACTTATTTTTTTCTTCGAAATGGTAGAGTTTTATTATGCTTTTATAGTAATCTAATCGAGCAAATTATCAATAAAAGATATGGGAGTTGTCGCGAATTTTACTTTTCTTATTCATTCGAATTAAACCTATTTTACTATTTTACTATGAAAGGCAAGATAAGTAGAGGTATTACTATGTTCGGTATTAGTACTAGAGGGTACTTCTCGGATCGTGTCGGCCCACTTCGGGTTCAATGCAGCAAATACTACCTCTTACTTATTCTTCTTCTTCTATTTCATTCTTCTGTGTTCAGGCGATCAAATTTTATGCGCCCAGTACTGTGCCACATCTGTAGCGGCATCATTAGCAGCGAGCAGATCCTCGAAGGAAGGAAGGAAGTTCTTGGGCTCAGCGGGCACTGGAGTAGATGCTTCATAGATTGCGTTGGATCCCCACATTCACAATGCTCCCCCGAGCAAGGTATTAGGCCCCAGCGACTCCTATTTTGTTACTACTGTTACTGATTGATAGAATGCTGAGGCTAGATTGCCGAATGATCGATGCCCACAGGACACACATTCACATGCCTACATCTTTATGACAGCCTGTTCTCATAAAACACACGTAGAAGTATTAGGGTATCATATGTAGGCTACACAGCAGTGTAGCCTACATTTGATACCCTAATACATATATCTATGAAGATAAAATAGTGTACAAAAACATATTTTTTCTCTATATTAATAGATAATACTGATAGACTATTTTAACATGTCTGCATCATCATATTGACTACAATAATGTAGGTACTACTTTTTTATATAGTATAGTGTTCCAAATAATTATTCTTTAAATTAGATTTAATGACAACAGAGGCAGTCTCTGGCACTACCTTATTATCAAATGAGAAAATGCACAATGTAAATGTAAAGACAAATAATAACCAATCTTGCTCAATAAATGTAGTGCATCAAAACTTACAAGTTATGTACGGTAAAGATTTAGAAATTGATTTATTTTTAAAAAGTCAAGATGTAGATATACTTTGTATTACTGAGCATTGGTTAAAAGACTATGAAGTTATGTTTCAATTTAAAAATCACCAGATAGTAAGTTCGTTCAATAGAGAGAAAGCCATACGTGGTGGCTCATTAATTATAATTCATAATAATATTAAATTTAAAGAACGTAAAGACATTGTGAGTCTCTCTATTGAGCGTACAATAGAAGTAGCCTGTGCAGAAATAGGAGATTTCATCTTACTGAGCATCTATCGTCCACCAAATGGGTTGTATGATTTATTTGAACAAGTTATGGACAAAGTATTAACTAAACTAAGTGCACCTAACAAACATTTAGTAATTTGTGGTGACTTTAATATCAATTTACTAGATAACAGTCCCACCACAGTTAGATTCACTACTTTGTTTAAATCATATAACTTAATAAATCTTTTCTTTGAACCAACTAGAATAAGCGAAACATCTGCAACATGTATAGATAATATTTTTAGCAATGTAGCTCCTATACAAAAGAAAATTATAAGCCTGTTAAACTCTGATCATTGTGGACAGTTGGCCATGTTTCATAATATTGACAAAAGAAACAAAACTTGTGAAGAAAATATTACATTTATACCAGTTAATTTAAAACGTATTGAAAGATTTAGAATTAATATAATAAACAATATTCATCTAATTAATCAATATAATAGTCCAGATGTGGCTTTTAGTAAACTGTTTAAGTTAATAAGAACTAACTATAATTCTATTTTTACTTCTAAAGCAGTCAGATCTCAATCTGAGAAAGGTAAATTTAGTGAGTGGGCACCGACAGGAATTTGTAAGAGTAGGCAAAGATTATATGAGCTTTATAATGAAAAAACATATAATCATAGTGTATCTTTTAAAAATTATGTTAAAAAATATTCTAAAATATTATAATATACTAGTATGCAATGCAGCTAAATCTTTGTGTATAAGAAATAAAATTATAAACTCGAAAAATAAAGTAAGGACAACTTGGAATATAATAAGTAGTGAAACTGGAAGAGTCAAAAATCGCTC
>LUGF01032778.1:14223-28274 GCA_001625245.1 Calycopis cecrops | reverse complement strand
AGCATATCAAAGTGACATTAAGTTGTATTTAACGCCGTGTCGCATCTCATTGAGACAATATGGGCTTAATTCAGCGAGATCTCGCTCTCAGGTTTCTAACTAAAAACAAGTTGACCGGTGATCAGTTTGAGAGACGCATATCTGGTGTTTATAACCAGTAAGTTAATGTTCGTGGTTAAGTGTTAAAGGTTAATGTATCTGCTCAATTACTTGCACATACAAAGGTTGATCATAATTACCTAGTTCAATTACAATTTTTAAAGCATCAATTTTAAAGGAAGTCATCTCAAGTGTTCAAATCCCTTTCGGACTGAAAACAATAGAAGAGATGACAGTTTCAGTTTAGCCTTCTCTATCGGTTATAACTATCGCGTTATCGGTTCTAAATAGTGTCAGTCTCACACTCTACGTGAAATGCTGCATTCAGCTGAACCGGGCCGGCCACGGCATGACCGAGGAGGTTCCCCTCGCTCACATGATACCGCCGAAACGGGCACGCTTTAATGTGGCGTTTTGTGCGGTATGAACAAACGAGGGAGAGCAAAGAAGAAACTTATATATTTAACATGCACGTTACTAACATACAGACTAAAGGCCCAGTTTTGACGAGCAATGTTGTGTTATTTTATCACATAATAATATTATGTAGCATAGCTACGTTAGCGTAGCGAATGTAGTCGAATACATCATGACTATACGTTCGTCAACAAAAAAAGGTTTACTTTTAAAAGGCTTGATCTAGGCTAAACCTGATGGTCTAGATAACAATAATATAGATTATTGTGGTTGTCGGCAAAAGGTCCGATCTGCTGGACTATTTGCTCATACAATTGAAACGAAAATATATTTGAACTGTACATACATAAGTACTTGAACTAACGTGTCCCTCTTGTGTAGTTTAAGTGACAGTATTACTATCGCATGTGCGGTTTAAGAGGGTCCCCATTTGGTAAAGCATGTCGACATTATATAACCACTATGCAAATGGTTATGGACGTTGTCAACTACTAAACGTCTTGACCGATTGAGGTGAAATTTTGTGTGTAATACACACACAAAATTTCAACCCCATCCATTATTTCACAGACACGAATGTATTATCTAAATTCTCTAATCTATATAGATATGTTTTTATATGTACCGTCATAATCACTGACACACTCATATAAAGTATATAAAAAAATGGACGTTTGTCCATTTGTGTTCTTTTTAGGATCGTAATGCATAGTGCAGTTGAGAATGTGACGATTTTTAGTAAAGTTGTTCTGAATGCGCCCACGAAGGTTTCTAAGATGGTACGACCAATTTTCTACATATGGCGCCACTGTCATTCCAATGAGTTTTATGTGTTGCTATGATAGTCCATGCTGACGTATCTGTTGGAGGCGTAGCAACGCACGCAGAGTACAGCTAATATATAATATTTGCTATTTGTGTAATCTCATAAAGTGGTAAATAACAATTACCAAATCTTTCTTATACAATCCTGCCGTCTGCCAAGGTCAAAACCAGTAATATATATAGAGCGTTATACTAAAGGAATTCAGTATACGATTGACAGGCGGCTCACCACAACTTACAATTTAAGAGATTCTCTGATAATGAAGGTCCAGCTTTTGAGGTAACTTGAAATTAAATATAAAATATTCTAAATTTTTACAGTTGGTAAAATTACTACGGTTATTTATCTACTAGTTTTATTACATTAAAAAATATTGACGTTTCGGTTACTTTATAACAGTCATAGTTACGGGAGAAATTATAGATTTATTTTCACACAAATTCAATACGTGTTGAAGTAAAAATTTCGGTGTGCTACTTTTCCCCTAGTGCTTGCGGTATCATTAATTTTAGTGAGTGACATACATATTACAGTGCAAAGATATTTATAAATTACGTGGCTGAAATGTGTTCAGAAAGTGCTATTATCTACTGCAATAATTCTTTTATTGTTTATTTTGGGTGTCGAGCATAAACTAATATAGATAGATCTAAAAGAAGTAAATAATATCTCAGTGATAAAAGTGCTATTTTCTTAAATGGCCATCAAATAATTTTTTAATTGTTCACAAGTTTGAATTAAAACTATCTTGTGACTGGCCGCACATAACGTTAGACATAATAATTATTGTCCATCAAATCTTTAAAATCAATATAGATTAAAATCAATAGGTTTTGTTTTAATATTTATGGTATAGACGGCAAAATAATAGAGCACTTAAAATTCCCGACCAGTCACTGTCTGACCGGGTATGACATTTAGTCTCGTATTTATTCATACATAATTCCGCGTAGACTCTTGCAGTACTGTAATATAGACACTAGAATATAATTATTTTCTAAGAAGTATGTTTAAAAACTTTTGCCTGTTACCAAGCGTACCTGGTATCGGCGAATCATGACGTTATGTTATAAGGAATTATGTTAATAAAATTTATAAATAAATAATTATATGCAATCATAACCACAACGATAGCCTCTTTATAAGAAATAAATTTTGTTGGTGCGAAAATAACTAATTTATTTAGATTACTGACATATTACTATAAACTAATTGACAAATAATTAATAAACGTACATCAATTCGCCTAATAATAATAATAATAATTTAACTTAATTAATGGACGGTAACGTGTAATTGCTATTTAGCATTTGCTTAGCCAGTCGTTGTTGAACTTGATTTAATAAATAAGTAAGGAAACCTCTCACCGTACGACGAACGATTTAACGAACCTTTTATGATCATATATATATATATCATAGTAAGGAAGTCACAAAATTTTAAAATGTGATGAATATTACGGGAAATCAACATTTTCACCTATTCCAAAAATAAATATTTAATTACATATATTATATGAATATGTTTCATAATATATTAATGCGTTTTAATATATTATTATTAATGAGTTAATCACACCAATACCTAGTATCGCACAAAATATAATTGATACGTAATTTTTTCATTCACAATAGTTTTATTTAAATGATTATAACTTTACTGTATCAACTTTTTCAATTCTATAAAATTGGAAGTGAGCTTAGGAATGTTTAAATTGTTCCCATAAAAGTGGACAAACGAGCAGCTTCCGCGATCTAATTGAGACTTATTGCGAAAGGCCAGGATGGTACCCATATTCATAAGCTGGTTAAATTTTGACCAATTCATCGATTTCTTAATTGAGCCCCTATAAATGTATTTTACTTTTTGATAATACACAATTGTTATTAAACATGATCTATTAGAAGGACCTGTACCGAGCTCTACTTCTAAAGACAAAAAATAAAATTGTGCAAATTTGATTTCAGCCCGCCTGATGAAGACACGGCTTCTCATGAAAGCGACTGCGGCGAAGAGGAGGAAGATGCCGAAACAGTCCATCTGAAACCCCGAAGACCATTTTGGGCAAATAAAATGCAATTTGTTCTTGCCTGTGTCGGTTACTCTGTTGGTCTGGGTAATGTGTGGCGTTTCCCGTATCTGTGCTACAAGAGTGGAGGAGGTACGTCGCCTTGTTTAATATTTATTGGTTCCTTATAGTTTGTGGAACGTACGATGGAATTAATGTCTGTATAATATGTACTTCTTGATAGAAATTGTAATTGTAGATATTGTAAGAGGTAGAGCCACACTGCATGCTTGCATGCAGCCGAATTGGGCCGGCACGACCGGGGAGGTACCTCTCGCTTACACGAGACCGGCGTGAAGTGACAGCTGTGCTGTCGCGTTACGTGCGGTGTGTAAGTAGCCGGTGGCCCATGGAGTTGGGAGGAAAAAGGGGGGCAGCGCATATGTATATTCTCTATGCAGATGTCTATGGGCGTTGTTAGTCATGAAAATGGCTACAACTGCTCGTTTGCCCCCCTATATCATAAAAAAAAAATAGAAATTCATAAAATACTTTGATTCAATAATAACTTTTTATACTATATCCACTGTTTATTAATTTAAATTACAACTCTTCCTATGAGGAAAAATCAGTAAATATGTTCATGTAATCTTTTTATGACGTATCGTTATTTAACAACGAGAGTAGGTGGTAATGAGACTGTAAAGTAGAAGCAAGAGATAGTATCATTGCGTCCGGAAAATAATCCGCATAAATGGCAAACTTGGAAGCAACCGAAACGCAAACAAGCGGATAAAGAGCTATAAAAACTATAAAACTTATTGTGATCTTCAATAATTACAAAACATTATGTTTAAATTATAGAATAAATAATACAGTATTTAAATAGTAATTAACTTATATTTCTTTATGTTATCTTTATGTATGTGTAAAAAAAAACCATAAATATATAATATTTTTTTGTGAAGCACTAAAAATTATGATATTTTTCAAGAAACCGATTTAATTATTATTATGTACATTTAAGAAGTTAAACCGAACTACGCAAAAGGACATACAATTTATTATATACTTAGTATGTAGTTTATCTCTCAGATGCGCATCGCAAAAGCAACGTAGCAATTCTGTACATTCCATTTGGTGTCATATTCTGTTTTATGTTTTCCAATCGAGTACCTACCTATTTATTTTAATTAATTTTATTACTAATTAGTATATGATTATATAACTATTTATTCGATTAAGATGTTTCTTGTATCTATAATATTAAGAAGACAAGCAATAAAATTACACCGATTGTAAAAAGATAATACCTAATACCATAAAAACTAAGGGACCGTTTTACAATGAAAAAAGGTTTATAATCCTTTAAAGTCTGTAGTCGAAACAAAAATATTATATCATAAAAATGATAAGGTTGTTAAAGTGGTTTGATAATTATTTGCACGCCGATAATTTGCCTGTCACAACTCACAATCCTTGCTAAATAACGAGGGCGGCACGCCCATCTCCTACCTATTAGTATATGTCCTATAATTAGTAAACTGTCGCACATCTGAATAAATATTTCGTGTATTAGCGAAGTCGTGATCCCCCTATTGACTCTACATAGAGCGTTTAAATGACAATTCCGGCTAATATACAACAAGTGCCTCGTGAATCATTCACTTAGTTCAATTTGCCATTGCAGTGCTAATGAGCTCTACCAAATGTTTTCAATAAAATATAGTGGGTAACTGTTTCGTAATTGACCATTAAAGGTTTCTATAATGCTTGTGTTAATTTTCGATTATTATTATTGGGCTGGTAGCTTTCGTATTGATAAGACTTCTAGCATAAGGAGCCTACTATAATAAAGATGGAAAGACCGTTTGAAAAGATTTATAGTAATGTGATAATAATTGTATGTATGTAGTTAACTATTATTAATACATGATAACAACTAACACAACAAAAATGGATATAATGCCAAGTATTTTGATTACCTATTATACTATTGTTTCATAGAATTATTACATTATTAATACAAGCTGTATATGAACAATTCTATGAAACTATTAATTAAATAAAAATGGGTCAAATTTGTGCAAACTAAAACAGCTTAATAAAATATGAAATCTTTTGATCCTAGAGAGTTGAGACTATTATAAATACTTACAAATGTTATGTCTACTCGTAATAACATTTTGATATCTGATTACAAATATATTTTTCATAGCACTATAACGTAAAAATCGTGTTATTAACTAATCAGTTTTGTGTTCTGGATATTCGACTAACTATATATACTTAATAATAATAAAATATTTTCACTTTAAATGTATTTTACGTTTCACGTTATTTTATAACATCGGCAGTCTAGATCGATACATATCTGACGTAACTGATACCAAACAAGCATACAATAGTAAGATCGTGCTTTCCCAATTGAAACCCTATTTGTGTCGTATAGTGCTAACTGCTAAGTAGCCATCGATTGTCGCCGAGACTCGAACTAGAAGTAACAACACCGGAGCCGGGTGTGAATTACAGGCGATTCTGTAAGTGAGACGTCACGCGACGCCTACGTCCTCTCGAGATATCAGATGATATATCACCGTGATTTATCGACGTATCACTTCTATTTAAACACACAACATTGGCAGAGAAAAATGTTTTGAAATCATCATCATCATCACTATCTATCTTCTTCTGGACATACAACACTTTCATGATAATTTTAATAGTTTTAACATATAGTGGAAAATTGTTTCTATACTGCGTTCATTCTCAATTATTATTATACTTATGTAATTTCTACTACTCAATAAAATTTTATAATAAAAATATTTTTAAATAGGTACATAAAATTAATTCTAGAAATAAATTTCGGGTAATTTTGCTTTATAGTAAATTACCAGATAAAATTACATTCATCTTGTAAGTTATTTATGAACGAACTAGCTTCCGCCCGCGGCTTCGCCCGCGTGAATTTCGGACTTCAAAAATCCCTATAAATTTTAACTTATTATGTTATTCTGATATGAAAGCTATATTACTGTAAAGTTTAATGAAAATCCGTTTAGTAGTTTTTGTGTGAAAGAGTAACAAACACACAAACTTTCGCATTTATTATATTAGTAGGATAGGATATGAGCTAATAATTTACTGTAGATATTGAAGGTAGCATCTGCCTAATAAAATATGCTACTTCTGTGAAGATAATATATACTTACCATTTTAAGTCTTAAGTAAGTTACCATAAAATGATACCAAATGAAGTTGACCCTTTATATACAGTTACCATGAATGATGGCTAAAACTGCATAGCAGTGTACAAGCAGTTAGATCTTTTTACGATTTATAGTAGATATTTTGCAACTGTTTTGAAATTGGAAATGTAGGCTATTTTTTTATGTGGTTGGTTAAAGGTCACCTCACACATCAACTCAGAAAGGGATCGTAACCGTATCACCTGGAGCGGTTCAGTATTCTTTGTATGAAACTCCATACTGCAACGCACGCTAATGGGAAACGTAACGTAATCGCCTCGCCTCGGAATCGCTATCAACGCGCTTGCGGCTCGCCTAGGCGTACCCGAGATGGCCTGAAATAGCGTAAGACTTGATGCCCACAAACTTATGAAAACCTGTGATTTTACTTTTGTACGAACATTTAGACCGAATTCTTTATCGGATGTGCGACGTCAACTTTCCCTCCCCCCACAAGCACGTGCAAGTTCACACCACTAATTCTAGGAACCCCCTGTATATGTATAATCACCTAAATGTAACAGCAGGTTTGTGGCAGATACAGATCAACTACCTATATACAAATTAACTATATAGCGCCGTGCCCATAATGAGCAAATAAATCATTGATAATACGTACATCGATTACAATTATTATTCTTCAAACTACTTATCTAGTGTCTACGATACGACATTAATTAGGTACTTATTACGTACAATACTTATGTCGTACACGTGAATACTGTTGCATGTAAAAGAACGATCTTATCGAATTAATTACGTTGAATATACCTATATAAATATATATGTATACTTATGTATATAAATGAACAAATGATATTGCAAGTTGTAAAATTTTGTATGTGTATTTCCTTTGTTTCACAGACACTAATGTATTATATATACAGGGTTAGTTTTTGGTCACCGGCCATATTTAAAAATAAGGAAATAAACATCATTTCAAGGGTGTGTTTTAATTGTATCGTCTTATTTATAATATTTTGTTACATAAACATCGATTTGAAACGGTCCTTAATTATACCTACACGCATTAGCACCCGAAGAGTGTGTTGACCTCAACAGCTGATTGTGTGTTCGCGGCCGCCGCGCGCCGCGCCGCGGCTATGATCAATTACGTTATCCACACGGAATTTATTTTCGTACAGGACAAAAATATTTTTTATATTATTTTTCTTATTTGTTTTATTTCGTAAATCGAATGTATTATCGATTCTGAACCAAATCTGAAAATTTGGCCGGTGACCAAAAACTAACCCTGTAGGTATATATGATTGATTGTTTGTCCTTATGTACTTTCTAGAATCGTAATTCGTCCTACTAATATTATAAATGCGAAAGTTTGTAAGAATGTTTGTTACTCTTTCACACAAAAACTACGGAACGGATTTTCATGAAACTTTACCAGCTCGGGATATCAGACCTCTTGGAATGGAAAATGGAAAATGACTTGGACAGTCTGTATTCAGTGAACGGAAAGGAACGTTTGAGAATTTCACATTACACTGGAGCGCGCGGGGTTTTGTTATCCGACTGCGTAAAGAGGGGTATTTTATTTAGTAATATAGCTTTCATATCAGAATAACATAATAAGTTAAAATTTTGAATTATTTTTGAAGACCGAAATCCACGCGGGCGAAGCCGCGGGCGGAAGCTAGTAATGCTTAAAGCATTTGAGAATGTGATGATCTTTGTTGATGATGAAAGTTGTTCTGAATATGCCTACCCCACCCACGAAGGTTTCTATGTTGGTACTACCAATTTTCGACAGATGGCGACACTGTCATTCCAATGAACTTGATATAATATTGTTATGATAATCCATGCTGACGTATCTGATGGTGGCGTAGCAACGCGCAAACGGTACATCTAGTATAATATAAGAATCTCATATTAAAATAGTGTTTCCATCGCAAATATTATGCATTTGATCTTAAATAATTAGCACAATAAATAACTAAAATAAATAAAAAAACAGATTTTTTATTAATTACAATGTATAATAATATGATCTATGATGGCTGCATTGGAGCCAGAAACACTGTCTAATCGGATATGCACCTCTGAGGATATTGCGCAAAATTAGATTAGATAGTCTAGACTTTTGCGCAATTATTATTTGTGCCATATAAGTGCCAGTATTGTACATGCTACATTACGAGCAATGAACTCAGCACACTTATCAACTCGAAAAGGGATCGTAAACGCCTCGACTAGAAAAGCGAAGATTACGATTACGTTACGGTTCCCATTAGTGTGCGTTGCAGTATGAAGTTTCATACAAAGAATACTGACCGGCTCGAGGTGATACGGATACGATCCCTTTCTGAGTTGATAAGTGTGCAACGATCATAAGTCTCAAAAGCAATCCAAACTAAATACAATGACAACCTTACCTAAGTACTTTATAAATGCCGCTTCTATCATAATCACAAAAAGCAAATGTAATGTCTTGTTACCAGAATATTATCTTTCATGTGAACGTCGGTATCGCTATAAAGAGCGAGCACGATATGACGACGATGTACATGCCATAGATTAACATTTGAGCTATGATTAGGTTAATTACAGTAATTCTTCTAGGTCAAGTTGGCGATAGCAAGGGCATAAACACATGCCCGATGTAGGTCGATTTATGTCATCACTCTGGCAAAAGCGGCAAAATAATTGTTCATTAAATTTCATTACTTATATCGGTGTCTATATGAAGTACCTACATGGAACATGAAAGATGTGTTGTTATTATGAAGTATATTGGTAATTATACTGATTTGATGGTCTCCTTACTACTTACTGCTACTTCTTACTTACTACTTATTAGTCTGAATTTGGTTGGTGGGATTGCACTATTTTCTTTATATTATTATCGGTAGGTATATTAGGTGTGTCATTATTACAGTACCTACCTACATAAAGTTATTAGGCACATTAAGGATGATATTTATATTTTGGATGTCGAGGTTTTCGTAAACCAATGTGTCGAGGCCGATTCGTCCTGATTATTATGATTTTACTATTCGGTTTCTGTTTTGTCTCAAGTATTTTAGGCGCAGTGTTCTATTTTCAACTTCGTACAAATATACTATGAGCCACTATATGTATAGTCTACGTTGGAAATTTTTAAAAAATGTGTGTACCAGGCACACGACTGAATTAAAAGTTCATTCACGAAACATAACTGGCTATGAGCGGGAGGGAAAAAGAAGAATATAAGAAATGTAACTCCCTCTCTTTCTGTCTTCACTAACTTATATCTCCCTCTCATCTCCCGTTCACCTCGCCACTCCACACCTCGTCACTTTTCGTAACGTTCTCGTTCCGCATTCATCAGCTCACTCACCAAGTCAAGCGCGAGTAAAGAAGTTTTACTTCAAAAACTGTTGGTTGGTTTGTCAATTTTAAAAATAGTTTTAATTTTATGTACAGTCCCGAGCAATAATATGTATACACTTTAGTACCTTGTTATAATTAATATTTTTGAAATTCCATATTATTGCTTTGACTTGTCAAAGAAAGTTATCGTGACAGGGTTCTAAAGTGTAAACATATTATTGCTCGTGACTGTACAAGTGAGTTGAGAATGACCAGTTGTATCTAGTATCTACCATAAATAAACTTGACGTCCCGGATTTAATTAATTTGTTTCTAATGATACAAAAAATTTTTGTCTTTCTAAAAATTAGAATAAATCAAAGAGAACACAGCTCTTGAAATCACCAGTCTAAACATTTCTAACAAAACTATTAAAAATTGTTACCTATCTATCTCCATGAAATATAATTGGTTTATCTAAACTATCTTAGTATAAATCGCCGAATTAATAACCAATTATTTAATAACTACCAAATTATTATCTAATTAAGCGTTTTTTTATCATTTGGTAATTCAATTTTGGTAACAGATCTATTCTTTAGGAACAAATGTTATTATTTATTAGGTCACTGAATACGCACGCAGTTATCAGGTAAATTGTACTCTTCAAATGCTATCAAGATTACTCGATTACGATACATTCAGCGCCGGATTTAGCTCTGGCGAGTTCGGGACTTGGAAGCCATGGAAAAGAAAAGAGGGCCCTTATATGGGCACAAAAATGATCTTAAGGGCCTAAAGCCCGACGGGGTCCGGAGCTGCAGCCAAAGCCCCCAGCTGAATCCGGCCTGTATACATTCTTTTTGACAAAATATTGACAATGCCATTTTTCCAGGGGCGTTCCTGATTCCTTACTTCATCATTCTCCTCGTGTGCGGCGTGCCGATGTTGTTCATGGAACTAGCGGTTGGCCAGTTTACGGCGCATGGGCCTATCGGCGCACTCTCGCAAATATGTCCATTGTTTAAAGGTAAACTTAAGGGTTACGCAACAAACGCAGCACCTACTCGCAAGGTCAACGAATGTAATATGCTACCGGCTGAGCCCTTTATACGAATCGAATTATGATCGTATAATAGCTCAAGGTTTCATATATTTACTACGAAAGAACCTGGCTTTGTTATGGTTTTAAATAAACACCCCAGTATTATTTTTTAGCACTTACATTCCAATTAAGAATGAGATTTCAAAAACCAACTTATATGACATGAAATACGCAGGCGTTCTCTATACCATTCTAATGTTAATTAATTTTATTTATACTATATTAACGTAATTTTATTTATTTAAAAAAATAATAATGGTATTCTGAGTCGACTTGTAGTGTTACATTGTAATTTTACTGTTGCAGGCGCTGGACTTGCAAGTGTAGTAATCTCGTTTTTGATGTCCACATATTACGCAGTCATAATAGCGTGGGCCATATATTATTTCTTCACCTCATTCAAGTCGGAAGTCCCTTGGGCAAGTTGTTCGAATCGATGGAATACACCACAGTGCTGGGTTCCTAACCACAACATGACTAAACCAAATGGCTCTCAGACGCCCACGGAGCAATTCTTCGAGTAAGTTAAAATAGATTTCACTTTTAGCACAAAATTATTGTGCGCTCCGTTGCTTTATTGGAGTCGGTCCAAAGTGGCGAGGACTTTCTCATTAGTCTGGATACTTTCATTTGTGAAATACCTACTCTAGAATAGTGGTAACAGAATGACTATGATTTCTTAAACTCAATCCACTATTGCTCTTAGTAATTTAGGGACCTCTCTAAATGGTCCTACGGCACACACTAGTTTAAAGTACTTGACTAACTCATTTCTGACTGCACCACAATTCATAGTTTCCCTGTTCCGCAAAAATATTTTTTGTCTATATACGTTATCTAAAACCTAGCATTATAAACAAATGCATCTTTATTTATTTATTAAAGAAATTCAAATTCTATGATATAACACAACCACACAATCACACCTTGTGTTGTACTTCTCTATAGAGTACGAAAAGCCACACACATCCACTATTTACAGTTCACGTGGTAAAGCAGCTGCCCATAAACATACGATTTAACAAAAGATGTGCAAATGCCTGAGTGAGTATCGTTAACTGAACATTTTGATTTAGATCTAGTCTATTCTTCTAGATTCGTCTTATAAAATGAAGGTTTTCCTGACCATTTTATTAAAACGCTTTTCTTACCTAACATACACTTTCAGGAAGAAGGTCTTAAGCATGAGTGACGGTATCGAATTTCCTGGTGGAATGCGGTGGGAATTGGCAGCTTGTTTGGTGTGTGCTTGGTTTCTGGTCTACTTTGCCATTTGGAAGAGTATAAAGTCTTCAGCTAAAGTCCGGTACATCACCACGACCCTGCCGTTTTTGCTCATCATAGTGTTCCTCGGTCGCTCATTAACACTCGAAGGCGCTGATAGAGGGCTGCGGTTTTTCTTCAAACCGGATTGGGAACTACTCAAACAATCAAGACCATGGGTGAACGCAGCGTCCCAGATATTCAACTCCATCGGAATCGCATTTGGATCGATGATGATGTTCGCTTCCTATAATCGCTTCGATAACAATTTCCTTCACGATACATTGGCTGTATCCGTAATTAATGCAGTGACCAGTCTGATAGTTGGGATATTTACCTTCGCGACGATAGGAAACATTGCATTCGAACAAAATACTTCAGTGAAGTCCGTTATTGCTGATAGTAAGTATGTATGAATCATATCGAGAATGATAAGTTTAAGTGTCGTCACGGTCAAACCCTAAAAGTTAGCAATAGTTGAAGCCAAATACTTGCCATATGAAACACCAACCAAGGACACACATATCGCACAATGGCCTTGACCGTGTACGTTTTAAACGGTCATGATTCAACTTCAAATAACATTGTTACTTGTTGCCCGGGACATTTTCCGCAACTCGACGCTTTTGCGCCTGTTTTGCGTGCTTCAAATAACATTAGTAAAGTGTTTGCATAATACAAAATATGCTACACTTGTTAGTGTTATGTATTCAATGACAAGTGCTGTAATATAAAAAAAATCTTTTTCTTTTTATATAAGTATATAAATTCTCTACATCACATAGATGGCAAACGAATAACAGATACTTTATTAACCTGAAATAAAAGTTGCGAAAAAAGAACTTTGCCCCTCTCAGCGCATACAAGAGTTTAACAAACTAAAATATTAGCGGATTTTTCACGGTTTTCTGGATGCCAGTTACGTACATGATAGAGATAATTAATTAATTATTTATATTTTGGTAATATACAATTTAAAAATTTATTATACCAAAAGGTTTAAAATACCAAAATTATTCAAGGTTTCAATTATTGTTATAGTAATTAAAATGCATTTTATTTGTAGAGTCAGTCGCATATAAATTATCAACAAAACGACCACAAGCTTTCACCCTCCCCCTAAACCGTAAACAATATATAATATTTATGTATATCTAATTGATGATTGGTATTTTAGCTATAAGAACAAACCAAATAAACAGTGGCAGGAGGCAAAATATGTGTAGCCCTCTAACCTCTTCCGCGACCACGAATAAGATTGATTGAGTTGTTTTGTGTAAATTGTTACATATTGCTTAGCTGTATTATAAATCAAAAATATATTTGTTTCCAGGCCCGGGATTGTTGTTCGTTGTATATCCACAAGCTATAGCCAAAATGCCCGCATCTCAATTATGGGCCGTGCTGTTTTTCTTCATGTTCCTTTGCCTTGGATTAAATAGTCAGGTATTTATTTTAATTAATAATAATATTATTCGTAGTAAATAAGAGTAATCATACATTTCTTAATGGATTGGATGGGATGGGAAAACACTTGATCGGCTGTTTCCAATCAAAACGTGCTGTGCCTACTCCACTGAAAAATTGTGAATCACTGAATTTGTACAAGTCACTTGCTTTGTTGGAAAACATACAATTAATATTAATTCGCTTCTTTCCTAATTACAAGGAAAACCCGTAAGAATTGATCTGGAAACGGGATATATAGATGGTTAATTATACGTACATTTTTACTTGTTTTCATTTATTAATACATATCAATACATTTTTAAC
>LUGF01032778.1:1033-13743 GCA_001625245.1 Calycopis cecrops | reverse complement strand
TGCTCATTTTGAGAAAATCCAAAAAAAAATTTGAATTGCGTTTTTCTTCGAATCTATGGGTTTTAGGGAAAAGTTTATTTGAAAAAAAATGTAGAGGACTTGTGAACTACATTTTATGTCAATGAAGTGACTTCGTAAGACTTGAAATACAAAAAGTAGGTGGCGCTGATGCGTCTAAATTTTTTTCCTAAAGAACGTGCGGGGTCATTTATTTACGAACATTTCACATCCTTCTAACTTTGCAAAATGTGAAAATTTATTCATTTATTTATTAAATTATTCAACTATTCGTTACAATAACATCAATATCAAAACAGTTAATTCACAGTATTGATCCAACGCTGTCATTTCTATGTCGGCAAGCTATAGCTTAAAAACGGTAAGTTGTAGAAAAAATTTTTTAATCAAAAGTTGTTGCGAATTTAAAGAGGAACAACTTTCTCATTTACAATTTTTAAATAAAAAAAAACATTTTCTTAGCGAAAATGATGAAAGACCAATTTTTAGACGCATCAGCGCCACCTACTTTTTGTATTTCAAGGCTTACGAAGTCACTTCAATGACATAAAATGTAGTTCACAATGTCCTCTACATTTTTTTTCAAATAAACTTTTCCCTAAAACTCATAGATTCGAAGAAAAACGCAATTCAAAAATTTTTTTTGGATTTTCTCAAAATCAGCAACAGATGAGACTTCGCCAATCTCCCATTCTGCTATTTACATGCCCTTCTAACGATATATAAAGTCGTATTTGCTCGTGTAATTTGTTCCCCATTTCATTTTTTTTTATTACAGATTGACTGTACTATATATAGATGGTTAATTATACGTACATTTTTACTTGTTTTCATTTATTAACACATATCAATACATTTTTAACTCTACATTACATTGATAACTCTACATTAAACTAAACTTAACAAAACCGCATTCTTCACAAAAACATTGCAAAGTTCGACCTAAGGCGTTTTTTGTCGTCTATAAAATAAATATGGAATGGAACTATCTATGCAAGTTCACGATGCTTTTTCTCGATTTTCGTGAATAGTTTTTGATATATAATTGTGAGCTCTAAATTGTTTTTTATGATTTACAGTTCGCCATAGTGGAAGTGGTAGTAACTTCGATACAGGATGGTTTCCCTGACATGATTCGCCGACGCCTCGTGTACCATGAGCTGCTGGTTCTATGCGTCTGTGCAGTCTCATTAGTATGCGGTTTACCTCATATTATACAAAGCGGCATCTACATGTTCCAACTAATGGACTATTATGCCGCCTCTTTAAGTATTACGTATCTCGCATTCTTCGAAATGGTCGCTATAGCATGGTTTTATGGAGTCGACAGGCTGTCCAAAAACATTAAACAAATGACAGGTAATTTTGATATTTTTATGCATAAAAAAATATATTTTTATAATTAACTTAAAAATGTTTTATATTGATACAAAAGAGAGTATATTATTTCTATAGCGGCAGAATTTCTGCTACATGTGCAAATTTGAACAGGCTATAGCACGATATTTGATTAATAAAACAATGGTTGAAAAGTCCTTGTTATTTTATAGCATAAGGGGAATAAATGTGATTCTCGCGGTGTTATTTGGATGACCAACAACTACAGGCAATCAGCTATTTTGACTTCTTATATATGAATTACCCTTAAAATGTAAACCCTAATGAGTGAAATGCCTTTCCAAAGTCTCTACGATTATAGATAGATACCAAAATCTATTAAGTCAAATGTTAGTCATAAATATACAATATACGAGCATATATTATATATACATAACTATCTCATAAGATTAATATTATTGATAATATTTAATTATTATTCATCATACCTACGAATAGGACTAGGAATTTCCGCCAGACAATAAAATAATGTTTTACATGACTGATAGCAGAGACAATGAAGAGAGATACTGCTCTTTATGAACAATCAGAATATTTGTAAAGAGACATCAAGGTCTGATTGTAATCATTTTGTGAAAACCATAAATGTGAACAATGGGACGAATATGATATTTGATATTTCATATTAATGATATATTAACTCGATTTTATTATTCTGAAATAAGAAATAATTTCTGTTAATGCATGATTTCAGTTTTACTTCAAAATATCACATATTCAACATTGGTCTACTAATTACCAATGTAGCCTTGGACTCATCTATAATAATAATATAATAATAATCTTTATTGGTTCTTTTCACACATTTCTTTTTAATTGAATACTCTGACTCCTAAACTAGGCCTAAGCCTGTGACTCAGGAGTCAGCGCCTTCTCCCATATCAAGGTACTTAAATAATATTTTATGATGGTGAGACAATTACAAAGCCGGTTAACTTAAAATATAGTTACAATATAAATATAGTTACTAAATATAGTTAATTATAGTTACTAAGTTATAATTTCACCTAATAAATCAACTCGCAAACAAAACACCAAAGACTGAAGCAGGTTTAATTTATCCAGTGACTGCGAGGGTAAATTAATAAAAACGGTCGCGCGTCATCTATTTATAAAGCCTACCGTTGTCATGATGTTGACTCTAGAACAAATGCGTAAATTAGATCAATTGCAGGGAAATAAACGGTCGTCGTGAGCTATTCGTAGGTACTAACATGACAAAGGGATGTCAGCATCGTCATGCTCCTAAAATAGAGACATAATGAGCTTATGTTATTTTTTGTCCACCAGGTCAACGGCCGTCTCTATATTTCCGGTTCTGCTGGCTAATAGCAGCGCCTGCACTCTTACTGGCGCTCTGGGTCGCGAGTTTAGTGGACTACATGCCACCTAGCTATAGACAATACGAATACCCAGTTTGGGCTCAATTTTTGGGATGGACTATTGCGTCACTCTCCTTGTTATGCATTCCAGTGTACGCAGTAGTAGTCATCGTTAGATCTCCAGGAAATAGTATAAGAGAGGTTGGTATTTTTATATGAAAATGATAACACACGAGAATTATATAGATCACAGAGCAGACACGTGGGCATTTGGCCGAATGCCATAATTACTCATTGCTCTAAGCAGATAAGATTTGAATGAATCCATCGTAAACTAAAGTTGCCAAGATAACGCCGTCTCCATTTTCTATCCAATAATTGTCACGATTACTCACGGTTACAGTATTCAATGGGGTGCTAAAGTTTTAATATCTTCATTGTGACATATTATATTGTTGTGGTTGCAATTGTCTAGAAAATATTACTTACAAAATAATAATTAATTATTGAAGTTAAACTTCTGAGATAAATATACAAAGCCCACATGTTCTTATAAGGTTTTGTTTTTTTGAAGAAGACAATTAAAATTTTGGTTTTCATAGTCTTTTATATTATCTGTCAGTACACTACATAACTCTTCAGAATCATCTTCATCAACTATACTTAACGACGATCTACTTTTATTCCAGAAATTGCGAAATTCGATACGTCCGACGTCATTGTGCGATTGCGGAGTGAACGGTTGTGATTTATGTTGTTCAGACACTGAAGCCGATGATAAGGCCACGAACATTTCCTCATAAGTGTACTCACAGGCAGTTCAACGCTCAGTCCCGGCTGATATGACGACTTCACAAAAGGAGGTGAAGAAACGAGACACAGCTATTTATTAATTGTTATTATCAAGCACTCCTCGTACTCGACCTCAAAATGTTGTAACAGTGACATAGTTAACTGCACTCAAATCTGAGGGTAAACATTTGACAAGTACCTACTCGTGTGACCTTCAAGCGTGTACGTTGATTGTTTTGTGTATAAAGATAAATAATTACAATTATTATAATAGATATCTAACGATGTTGTAAAATTTGTTTAGTCGATACATTTCGTTTCAGGCAGGTGATATAAAACATATCAGTTACAAATTCGTCGATGTTGACCTGAATACACAAACAAAGTTTGCATTTAATACGTAAAAGACAAACGTTGAGTTTCAAACGAATACAGTAATTTTTAGGAAGTCATAAAAATTAAGTTACCTTTTACCTAGTTATTTAGAACAAACCATTCTTAGAATTTTAAATTAGATTAGGCTGTTGCCATTTAGTAAATTTTGTTACAAACAATACATTTTTATTGTATTATTGCTGTGATTTTTAACATTCCATTTAATAAAAATTAAACATAAGGAAACTATTTATTTTGCTATTGCATTAAGAAATATATTTGTGAACCTTCGTTTCTTTTGATTTTCGTTACATTTAAGAGTTGAAATATAGAGTAATTAATCAACAAAAATGTAAATAAAGTGTATGTACATATGACTACAAAAATAGTGTAAGAATAAAAAAAAATGAGATTTTAATCATTTTGTTTTATTTTAATTTAAGATAAACATACATAGTATGTGTGAATAACAAATTATATGAAAAACGCACCAACAACTGTTTTATACAAAACGAATATTTTTAACAATGAATAATAAGAAAGTTAATTCTCACATAAAGAATGTGTATTATTTTCTTCTCTTCTTAGGGCTTATCGGTTGGCTTGTTTCTTCTTCACTCGCACTAGAATCGTCATCGCCAGTGTCTTCTGAAACTAACAAAGAAAAGATTTGTATTCAAAATTATATCGATATTAAAATTTTTGCGTATCGCGATACGTACCAAAAAAGGACGTGGGAATTTAAAGTCTAGGAGTACCCAGACTATTCTTTCCGTAGTGGGCGATAATGCCCCCTTGTGAGCGCTGGAGGCCTTGAGGGTGGCGTTAAGGGGCCCAAAAAACAATTTAAATGTTACATAGATCTTTAAGGTGAAAAAACGAGAGGCGCTACGAAATAGGTAGACTGGTTTTCACATTTTCCGTTTCACGAACCAAGTTAGGTTACCTGTGATCTAGAGGCTTAAGAAATTTTTGTGACAATAGAAGAAATTAATGAATAGAAATAAAAATAATAATAATTTAGTAATTTCGACGATTACTACGGGTTATTTTTAAACGACTTTTGTTTCTTTTTTTTTTCTTTTTATTTTGAATGTACTATGTATACTGTAAGTCTCGTGCATGTGCACAACTGATAGACCTTCCCACAATCCCTATTCCTTCCCCTTCCCCGGCTGTACGTCACAGCTTGTTGACCTTATCTTGCGTAGATACGCGATGCAATGTGGCAATGCCCGACCCATAATTTGATTCATATTAATAATAATAATAAAATAAAATAACGAATTTAGAAAACTTGTAAAACAAATTTTGTTTGTGAAGTTAACCTATGGTCAATAATGTAGAAAAATAAAATATGTTTTACACCCCGGCCAATAAGTGGAGTTGTTGTTGTAAGTTTGAATTATGAACCTATACGAAGTAGTCGTAAAGCTGCATTGCTGTAAAATTTGACCTACGTCTGGGAAACCTTTCGCTTATATAATGCAGCTGTAAATGAAAAACTTTGCGATTGATTTTCGAGTGGTTTGCGAATATCAGTTGCGTAACACCATGCATACATAATGCATACATATGTCTCAAATATGCATGAAACTAGCAGAATATGCAACACATCATGCATATTCCATTTTCATACTTAAATGATAAGTTTACAGAACCAAAAAGAAAAAAAATTAGGTATATTGATGTCGATAAGATTTTATTCTTCGGCCATGTGTCAGCGCCGCTAATGCATAATCCTAACCTGATAATTGACCTAATTGACATAATAACACTTACCCTCCACCACCCATGCTCCTACCCATGATGTATACATTCACTAGATTGATAGTAATTGAAAGAATGTAACAGACAATTTAAAATATTATTTATTAGTGAGAAAAAAAATTACATTCATTATATGGGGTTGTTTCTATTTATATTATATTGTACATTTATTATGCAATATAATTTTTGTATAATTAATAAATAATTAATATAGTAAATATTGGCATTTCAAATAATGGCATGATCCAATGTTCATAAAATTTTATTACTTTTATTTTATTTTCTATAATAAAAAGAAAAATATGATGAAAATATTGTTTATATCCTCTATATTTCAGATGAGTCAGATTTTATACACACAAGATTTGGTTTCACCTTTCAAAACATGTAATAAATATGTGGCTTGAGTGTTAAGAGGGGCATGAAATTTAGAATCAAATATTTGGTTGAAAACAATTTTTTTTTCTAAAGAACCAAATATTTCGCAGATACATTTGGCAATTGGGTTATTTAAGGTATGGTAAATATCTTATTTTAAGATTATGCATCAGTCACTTTGGAGTCAAAGAGTTTTTTTGACGGATTGTGTTCATTATGTTTATAGATATAGCAACAAATCACATTCAAGTTACAAATAATTACAATTACAGTGGACCCCTGATAATCCGGCCCCTGTCTGATCCGGCGCCCCCTGTAATCCGACATGACTTTGAACATGTATTACATCTGTATTTGACAATCTTCGCTAATGTAGATCACGCAGGTTACAACTCGTACGCGCCCCGCTATTGTGCTCAACGCATATGCATTGTTTTACTTACTTTGAATTTGACTACTTGTGACACTACACTACACATAAATTAAGTATGATTTGTACTTTAAAGTACATAATTACATAAAACATAATATATAATCTTATCATTGTATATGTAATTTGTCGGATTACAAGGTACACTTTTGTAAAAAAATCCAGACTATAGGGGGTTTTAGGCAGTGCTCTGTAATCCGACAAATTCGATAGTCCGACACTGCCTTGCATAATGTTTGTCGGATTACCGGAGGTTCACTGTATTGTCTCTTTCGCCGTAAATATAAAATATGCAAGTAGCTGTGAAAATGGCTCAAATAGGCAAATGTTTAAAATCTGGTCACTATTAATAACATAAATAAAAAATAATATGGAGCTGGGATTAGAAATGTCTGTCTGAAAATTAGTGTTCTATTTTAATATTGACCTGTGTGTTATATTGGTTTGGGATACTTGTTGATCGAATCTACCTATTGTGTTGTATAAATTTTGTTCAGAAAATCTGGATCCCGTCAGTTACATTTGACAATTACTATAATAGTAAATAGTATATACATGTATAGTAAAAACTGAATAAGTAGGAACTAGGAAGACAGACTGGAAGCCGTCTGGCTAGGAGCAATAGTCAGCAAATAAGGAAGTACATCATCATATACAAAGTACGTTTTCTAAATATATTTATAATGATTTATAAAAAACAATTCCATACTTGATAAAATAGGTTAGGCTATTGAAAGCGGATGCAAGCATTAAAAATCTTACCTGCCACCCCTTTTGCTTCTATTCTGTCCGACAAATAGTTATTGACTTCTTGTCGAAAACCTTCTAGTGAAATAAGAAATTCAGTAACACTAGTTGAGTTCGAATCTTTTACAATTGTTTTTACTAATTGATCATGGTCGGAAAACTTAAATTCCATTTTAGACCCTAATATTTTTCACCCACGAAGTATATAAAAATGCGGCTCAACTAAATGTAAAATTTATTATGTTTATTCAATTTGCAACTTGAAAGTTTCAATCTTATTTTATTATTTGTAAACAACTTGGGTAATGGGTAGGTACTAGGTAGTAGGTACTATGTACATCTGTCATCTCCCTCCTTTTTTTTTTGGGTTTTTATGACCTGGTAACTAAGACCTTTACTTGGAGGAATAATACTAATATTACCTATTTCTTGTTTTTATATTATATGATTTATAAAATACCCCAACTACTTTACATCGACAGGTCAAAGACTTGAAGTTCTAGTGTGCATTAATTGAAAATTTACTTTTATTAATTAATATCAGGAATCAAACTTATTTGAATGATTGAATTTTTAGAGTTGCCATGTGAAATAAGTGAACAAGAAGATATTTCTACATATCAGCTGATTTATGAATTTTGGCATTTGATGACTTCAAGACCGTCGATCAAGGATCAAATATCAATCACAATTTCATTCTTTGTACATTATAAAATTTTCATTATCCGATAAAACCAATTTACCATCGAAATGTAGTTTATGAATTATAATATGAGAGAATTTGGAAAATTTGGTCCCCTAATTGGTGCAATTGACGAAGGAACATCTAACGTTAAATTCTTGGTCTGAAAATAATCAACAAAGATATTGAATTATTTAATAAATACGTACGTAACTTTGAAATGTTTTAACATTTTAGGTATTCGCTGCTAATACTTCAGAAGTACTTACTTATCATCAATTACCTCTTAAGAGATTTAGTCCTCAAGATGGATGGGTAGAACAAGATGCTTTGGAAATTCTTAATGCTGTTGTGGAGTGTATAGAGGTATTCATTAGTATCGGGCTTATAAAAAACCTTGTGTCTATGTATGTTGTATAATCTAGAAAACTACTTTTATCCTTTTTGTTCTGACTATATTATTTAAAAGCACATTACGTAGTTTACTATTTGGAGAAACTATGTACATGCTATGCAAACATACATTGTCTATTAGAAATATTTAGTCATGAAAGCTAACTATGTTACTTTTAAAGTACATGTCAGTTATAATTTTTTCGCAATAAGTAAAAATATTTGATCCATAAAATAAGAATGTTATGATTTTGACCACTATGTATTAGTATCCTATGAATCCATTTAAAACTTTCATTTAATTATCCTATGACCTAAGAGGTGTCAGTATTTGTCATCTATTGAATATGACACCGTGTAGGGAAAGGTTGTGGCTCCTCACTGTAATGCTGCTTGTCTAATGCACACATTGTTGTCCGCTATAGTCAGATTTTAGTGTTTTTAAATGTTTTTTTATAGTATAAAAGGAAATTAGCAATCAGAGACTTTTGGTATCAACTAAGGTTTATAAATATCCACCAAGTGGTTACTCCATGATTTATTGCTCTCCTGCTAAACAAAACTTGTCAGCAAAGCTGTCACTTTCAGGTTACAAGTGAACAAGAGGTACCTCAGCTGCGGCCGCAATGTGGGAATCATACTACGTCCTCTTAAAACTATGTTTAAAAAAATTGTGTAAATATAGCAATGATTTTTCAATTACATTTTCTTAGGTGACAGTAGACAATTTAAGGAAGCTTGACATAAATCCAGATGATGTTGTTGGAATCGGTATCACAAATCAAAGAGAAACCACCATAGTATGGAATTCTACTACAGGAGAGCCATTATATAGTGCCATAGGTATATATTTATTGTCTTTTTATGAAATAGATTTATTTGAACTACATCTTGTGTAGCTGTGGGAATGAAATTTAAGGGGAATAATTAATTTATTCCATTGATTATTTCTTTATCTATAGTCACTTAATTTAAATTGACTACCTCATGGTCTAATTGTAAACATCTTAAACCACAGTTGTAATGTTGTGGGTTTGAATCCTGGATTGTACCAAAAAGTCTGAAGTGGAATTTTTCAATTTCTAGTAACTGTCTCCTACTTATTAAGAACCACTAAGTCATAGCTATGAAATGTTTTTTTTTTTTAATTGGAAAAGAAATACATATTTCAATAACCAATGCTTTTTGTTTTAATTTAGTGTGGCTTGATGTTCGTACATCTAAAATAGTTGACGAACTCGGCAGAAAGAAAGGTGCGCAATGTATACATGCAGTAACTCAAACAAGTGGACTTCCATTATCAACTTATTTTTCATCTGTCAAATTAAAATGGCTTTTAGAGAATGTGACTGCTGTTAAAAAAGCTGTTAATGCAAATGAATGTATGGCAGGCACTGTAGACTCTTGGTTAATTTGGGTAAGCTACATTTACATACTTATGTATTTAATGTTGATAAATAACATTGAGAACTCAAGTGTAACAAATTGAAAAGCGCAATAAGCAATTCTACATAAACAGAAAATATTCACTAAAGAATATGCAAGGTTTTAGAAACCATTTCATTAGTCTCAAGGTCATACGAATTTTTATTTTTAATTCTGTTAGGTATTTGCCTCAAATGTTCGTATTAAATATTTGAATAATACCTACTTTTCTGTGCAGGCTGCCACTGAATTACTTTCAGTGACGTAACATACTCTCAAGAGTGTAAAACTTCACACAGCAAATATATTACATTAAACAAACGAAAAGATATATGCCAATCCTGACGGATTTGCATCGCATGACCAAAGTGTAAAAATTATTATATCACAGATGTTTGAATAAAATGATTATGAATGTTATAAAACAACACTTTAAAGTTGTTATTTACCTAATAATGTTAAGCTTGTGTAAATAATGTTGAACGGTATTATTTCAGAACTTAACTGGTGGGAATGTAGGAGGAGTCCATGCAACAGACGTAACCAACGCCTCTCGAACGCAGCTCATGTCCTTGAGGAGTTTGGAATGGGACGACGCATTATTACGCTTTTTTGATATACCTAAGAAAATTTTACCAAAGATCAAAAGTTCAGCTGAAATTTATGGATACATAGCTACGGGTTCTCTACTTGGTACTCCAATAGCAGGGGTAATTGTAATATTTTTATATATTATAGAACTCTGAGCCTATGTCGAGCAGTGGACCCTTTCTGCTTGTTGATAATGATGATGGGTCAAAAAGACTACAGTATTACGGCCAAATCGAGCGGCACAACCAAGGAAGCATGTCTCACTCACATAACTAGCTCTATATACAGCCTACCAAGTTATTACTGTTCTATTGCATTCCATGAGGTTTGTGACGAGGAGGAATGAGGGAAACGCACACATCCTCTTTACAGAGGCTTATGGGCGTCGGCAGTCTTCAAAAGAGTCTGATTGCTTGTTTGTCCACCTATACTATAAAAAACATATACAATATTATTTAGTAAAACAATAATTAACATGAATATTTCAGTGCATTGGTGACCAGCAGGCGGCTCTCATAGGACAGAACTGTATGAATTTCGGCCAAGTAAAGTGCACATATGGTACCGGTTGTTTCATCTTATATAATACAGGTAAGTAATTTTCTTAATTATTTTATAACAGATATTGCCGCAAGGTAGCCGTATCGAACCAATACATCCAGGGAAGTAGCTCACTCTCATTTTACCGAAGTGAAGTACCGATCTAGCAACTAAGGATTTTATGGGTCTGGGTGCTTCTAGTTATGTTTTTATAGTATATAAGGAAGCAAGCATCAGTTGGAGTCTTTTATTGACTACCCGCGCTCATGGATTTCCGCATAATAATTATGCGCATGAGCGCATACTTGTTGTCCTCCATACCTACTTTCTGTCTTGCCAATTCCTGCGAAACGCGAGGTATAATTGTACCACAGAAATAAGTTACACCAATGTACCCGCGCAGTATACATTTTTTTGAAAGGCGCGAAAAAACATCATCCAATCACCAGGCAATATTTTTGCACAGGAAATTCATCATTCGCCATTACTCAAATGAGAGCTGGCTCTATTAGCATTCGTCAGTCGCTTAGCCCAACGTCAGCTGCTATTCACACAAACCTCAAAAGTCATTCAGCACAGATATTGTGAGCGAGATAGAATGAGCTCTCACCTGTTTATATTTTAAGCCTTATGAGTTGTAGAATAAGGTTTTTATTGAATTGGTGTTATAAATCGGATTAGGTTGCACTCTTCTGCGTCCATCTTCTCTAGTTACGCCACTACCTATTTATACATTTTAAGTGAAAGTGCACTAAAATGCCTACAATAATAATCAAACCATATTATTCATTTATAGTACAAGTGTTTTCAATGTAGAACTAGTATGTACTTTAAGCTATCCAATTGCATAGGTATCAGTGATCTACAGCAGGGCGTGCTGACGCATGCGCCAAGCTATTGAATTTGTCTGAAAAAGTTTTCGACGACGCCGAAAGCCGATGTAACTTATTTTCGTGGTACAACTATAGCTAGGTACCTCCCTGGTCATGCTGATCATATCTGCCTACAGTGCAGCCAGGCACCTCTTACCAGATATCCGTTGCATAAAATGATGTAAATAAATTCCAGGTGAGTCAATAGTCCACTCTGAGAACGGACTGTTGACGACGGTGGCATACAAGCTCGGACCGACTGCCCCAGCTATATACGCTCTGGAAGGCTCCGTCGCAATAGCAGGTAGTTTTTTATTACTTACGGCCAACCATACTTATATTCCATATAGCTATAAGATACTTAAAAACCACGCAAATGCTTCTAAATAATTACTCCTGAACTTGTGAAACATAAGTTTATTTGTCAGTTAATTTTGAAATTGTCCTGAATAATGATAAACGATAAACTGTGTATTAAAAAAATCTGTTTGCAAAATCGGTACCTTCACGGTGTCCTATTAATAAAATTTGCTTATGGTATCCACTTACCTATATGGTTTTGTAGTGCTCTAGCAGATTATTTCATATTGTATAGCTTTTCATCCCTATGCCCTTTATATTGCAATTTTTATATTATTACTTAGATCAACTGCATCAGTACCAAATAATCCAAATGAAGTAAGTAGTCTTTGCGTGAAAGAATACAACCTTTATCATTTATTTACACCTTTACTATATACATTCAGTACTTGTGCGCGAAAACTTAGTCGTGTAATTATTCTCTTTCTTCAACTCTTTTACTGATATATAGTTAAATAGTGTCTTATTGTATTTTAATATTAAAAAAGGGATTATATAGATGTATAATAGTAGTTTATGCAACTGTCATATAAAGAAGGGTATTAAAACACGAGTTTGACTTTTTGAAACGAGCGAACGCGAGTTTCAAAATAGTACCTAACGAGTGTTTTAATACC
>LUGF01032777.1:166722-187418 GCA_001625245.1 Calycopis cecrops | reverse complement strand
CATCCGCATATCCACAGATGAGTTTCCCTCTTTTCTCCTCCACGTCCATGGGCCACCGGATATACCTACAAACAGCACGAAACGCGACAGCACAGCTGTCACTTTACGGCTTACGCCGGTATTAGACTAAGATTTTTAGCAATACTGGGATAAGTCATACATAATGTATAGTACCTGGTTGACCGAGCTTCGCTCGGATAAAAAATAAAAAGACGGAATTCCGCCATCTATTGAGGAGTAAAAAAACCATAATTATATATAATATAATATAGATGGCGCTGATATTATATATTATATATTATTATATCTTGAGAACCGAGCTTTTCTCGAACCTGGGACCTTGATAAATCGATTCCTTGAGAAGAAAACCCCTAATCTGTAACTTTCATGAAAATCGTTGGAGCCGTTTCCGAGATCCTGATTACACATATATATATATAAATATACAAGAATTGCTCGTTTAAAGATATTAGATAGTAATTATTATGTTATTCGGGCAAATGTGGCATTAAAATCCAAATTATAGATATATGTAAATTATTGTTATGTTGTAAAAAGGGAGTATTCCCGTTCATTGAATTGAATGAATAAATGAATGAATAAATGAATAGTAATATATCACGGTGTGGTGTAATTCCTCCGACAAGGCTTGGACGATTTTTCTTAATTATCTGTGTATTTGACTAGTCGTTCAAATCGTGACCGTAACCTATGGAGTTGTATGTCCTGTGTCCAGCAAAGAACATCCTCTGGCTGATCATGTTGAATCGAAAAGTCTGAGACTAGGTCGTAATGTGCTCAATATTTAATTAGATTCCTTCACAAAATCAAAAGTAACGCGGATGAAATCGCGTGGCAAGCTAGTTATATACATACTAGCTGCGCCCGCGGTTTCACCCGCGTAACTTTCGATCCCGTGGGAATATCGGGATGAAAAATAGATGGAGGCCGATTCTCAGACCTACTCAATGTGCTCACAAAATTTCATGAGAATCGGTCAAGCCGTTTCGGAGGAGTATGGCAACGAAAACTGTGACACGAGAATTTTATATATTAGATATGTGTATATATGTAAAATATGTGATCTGTATATTCTATGGTAAATGTCTAAGTTGTGTATCTGCTTCGTGGCTTCACTCAATGGCCCCAATGTAAGACCAGCGCTGGTGAAAATCAGCAAATACTGAGTTGGGACTAATTTGTGATAATTAAACATAATTAGGTAGTAAAGCAAAATGTATATTCATAGTTCACAAATAAACTTTTCCTTCTTTCTTTCTTATACATATACACATTTCCTATATTCTGTCTTGTTAGAGGCGAACATGATTTTAAAACTATGTTCTAGAAACATTGCAGACCATTAAATCCATTTTGCCCCACTTTTGGAACTACGATAATGGTGATAATTTTGAAATACTGACGTAGGATGTTAGTAAATGATGGTCGTGGTTATACATTTTAGAGTTCGGCTTTTTTTTTTCGACGCCAAGAAATGAATGTAAAGATGCGTTGTCATACGTTAACCACGCCACGCTGCATGCAGCCGTATTCGGCCGGCACGACCGGGGAGGTACCTCTCGCTTACCTCGTGCTGTCGCGTTTCGTGCGGTCTGTCAGTAGCCGGTGGCCCATGGAGGGGGGAGGTGGAAGGAGGGCAACGAATTTGTATAACGTCTATGCGGACGTCTATGGGCGTCGGTAGTCATGAAATTAGCTCCGACTGCTCGTTTGCCTTAAAGTATTAAAAAAAAGACATTGCCTTTCTCCCCTCCAGCCTCCAACGGACCACAGAATAATCACAAATCGCATCGAAACGCCACAGCATTACGGTAGCGGTTTCATGTGAGCGAGAGATCCTAAGGGCCGGCTAGTGATGCCAAACTATCGATAGTTCCACTATCGATAGTTGACCTCGAAAACCAGTTGAGATGTCGATAGAACTCGATTGTATTGATATTTTTGATACTATCGATAACTATCGATCGTCCAAAACTATCGATACTAGTACAGATCATCAGAAATATCGATATTATCACTATTCCCACAGTATCGATAGTCTATCGATATAAACTTATCGAGCGGCATCACTAGGCCCGGCTAACTCTCCGGTCCTATTGGCATTGGCTGCAACGCTTTATCTTATTAATAACTAGCGGACGCCCGCAACTTCGTTTAAGTGAATTCGTTTTTTACCGCAGTCGGTTAAAAAGTAGCCGATAGCCTTCCTCGCTGAATGGACTAACTAATACTGAAAGAATTTTTCAAATCGGACCAGTAGTTCCAGAGATTAGCGCCTTCAAACAAACAAACTCTTCAGCTTTATATTATCTTATTAATTATTAATTAATAATGAGATATGAGCAATATAGCCTTAGACATTTCGAATACAAAACTTATTCAATGAAAGACCCAGAAAACATTTAGAATCCTTTCACCATTCAATATGTTGACGTCTATAAAGGTCTGGAAACTTAACCTTTTTAAGCTTACAAACTTTAACTTGACCCAAGTTATTTAGATCATAACATTTGACCAAACTGTTTACGAAACTACCCGAGCATAGCCTTTCAAATCGTAAATTTTGTTTGGCGAACTGAAATATAGTACTAGATAATCTATTTAACTATATCTATACTTTATACATCTATACTAATATTATAAAGGGGAAAGGTTTTTTGTTTCTTTGTATCGAATAGGCACCAAAACTACTGGACCTATTAACCATTGTTTCACTGTATCGATCTGGGTATTGCAAAGTATATTTCATCGATGTTTTCACATGATCGAAAGTTATGTGTAGGTCGCAACTAGCGTTAATATAAAATTAGTAATAGCCTCTAAAAAAAGAGCAGTGCCACAGTTAGAGGTGCTGCCACACTGCATGCATGCATGTAGCCGAATCGGGCCGGCACGACCGGGGTGGTACCTCTCGCTTACACGAGACCAGCGTAGTCTGACAGCCGTGCTGTCGCGTTTCGTGCGGTGTGGGAAGAGAGAAAAGGGCTACACATCTGTATAGCCTTTATGCGGATGTCTATGGGCGTCGGTAGTCATGAAAATGGCTCAGACTGCTTCTGTGCCCACCTATACCATAAAAAAAAGAAAAAAATCTGCGTCTAAAAAAATACACTAACAACAGTTTATAACCTCAAGGTAAGTATCTTTACCAAACCAGTATATGAAATTACAAACAGCATTCCAAACAAAAGATAAAGAGTGTAGTGATACATGTAAACAAATCAATTATATTATCAAAATGTAAGTGAGAGAGAAATGGAATGTAATCATTTCGTTTTCCTTTAGTAGAAAGTAAGTTTGATAAGGTATCAGTTAAGCAGCATGTGTTGGACGTATCTATTACTTTACTAATGTGTGCTTAGGCATCTTTACGTATTATGTTACTAATTAGAAGACAAGATATAAAATATTTCGAATATTCGAAATACCTTTTGAAAAATTCGATTATGAAATTTCGATATCGATTTCGTTGAAACTTTCATTTTTATTGACTGAGTCGTTGTTTTTTTTTTTGTGATATTTGACGCAGAAGTCTGTTAAATGAAAATATTACTGTGATGTAATCGATAAAAATGTTTTATTTAATTAAACCGCATTTTTTTATAATTCATACGTTGACAAAATATTTATTCTTGTCAATCCGGTGCCAAGCAATGCCAACATAAAAAAATATATTTCAATAATTTCACTGATTTGATGTACCAATATAATGATAAAATATCTTACCTTACCACATACCAAAAGAGGGTTATTTGTTTTCTAATAACTGCGAATTTTCGTAAGTAAACAAAGATAAAAAATAAAAAACAAAAAGGAATATATTATACAACTTATGTATAAAGTGCCTTCGACTCGGTATCTTTTCATTTGGCTCAGCAAAAAATAAGGAACTAATTAGATAAACCGACTCATATGCTTACAGTACCTACACAGTACACTAGTTCCTTGGGTCATTACACAGACATGGCAAGGGTCAGTTACAGTTGCCTGCTCAAACAAACAGCACCCCCGTTATTGCCTCCCCCTTATTAATCTTGAAGGGCAGTGTGCAGGATGCAGGAGAAAATTGCAATTACCCTCCCCATCCGTCTTCGGGAATAATTAAGTCGCTTCATGATCATCATTCTTTATGCAGTTGTCTATGTATATAAATTTATTTTAGTCCGTATGTCTTTTATAGAATTGTAAACTATGCTAGTGCCACGCTGTATTTCAACCGATTTTTTTTTTTTTTGGTAACGCAGGGGAATGCCTTTACGCACGCTACCCAGGAGCCCGGGTGGCTCAACCGGGTACAGTGTCGGGCTTGACAACTGGGTTGCCCTTACCGACTAAACCCCTGCGGGTGCCTTGAGCCACTATAATTGGAGGGCCCCGGATCTAAAAGCAACGGCGCCTCCAGCGACAGGCTGGCCTCTTTGAAAAGGCCACACTCCTCTTCCTTAGAGACTGTCCGGCTGCCTTTGAACAGTCCCTAACTCCACGTTATTCCATTTCAACCGAATTGGGCCGACACGACCGGGCAGGTAACTCTCACTTTCGGTACGTTACAATAACGGCGTAAAGTGACAGCTGCGCTGTCGTGTATAGTGCGGTGTGTACGTATCCTTTGGCCTATCGATGGTGGGAGGAGGGCAACGCATCTGTATAACGTCTATGAGGATGTCCAAGGGCGTCGGTAGTCAGGAAAATGTCCCCGACTTATCGTTTGCGCCCTTATACCATAAAAAAACGTCCAAATCTTTTTCGATGATCGGTCGAATAACAGCTCTGCAACCTTATTTACCCGCACAGTTATTTCGTGAGACCGTCCCACTGGCATAATCACAAGAGTATATTTGCATGTATAATGCAACTTTACCTTTAATGCTTATAAATTTAATGAAACAAGAAAAAATTGCAACATAATATTTGACAAGAATCTTAGCTCCTTTCGAATAATAAAACCTACACACCTTATATAGGTACCTAGTAGTTTTAGATATAGACTGTGTTCACTGTTATTCTTTGGAATTGCCCATCCAAAACAATTATAATAAATACTTTTGCTATTTTTTTAAATTATTTATTTTATATAATTAAATTTATTTTTGGTTATTGTACTTGCGATTATATTTCAAAAGTCATATTTTTTTATAATTTGCCAGTAGAAATATTCGGCAGGGGCGTTCCATCTTAACTCTCGATCCGACTTTTGCAGTGACCCCTGTGTTTTCTTTGCATGTGTGCATAAAATCTTTCTACCATACTTTGGTAACAAAACTAACTTTTCAATAATCACAACGTAACAAACACTTCCTTTTTACAAGAAACATAATTTTCGAAATCAACCTGTACATTTGAAAAGCTTACGTGCTCAGAGGGTAGGAAATAATAGCGCCTTACCTCACGTAGGGCGAGCCCTGCGTGTCCCTTGAGTATCATTTCCTTCCCCTTTTCTGTTTACTTTTCTCGCATTAACCGGCCAACGTACGACACACGAAGACACCTGGGGTGAATGACCATCATGTTACGTCTTGAATTCTTTCTGTTGCATTCATTTGTTTTATAACACATTTTTCTCGTAACCTAGGCTGGAGTCAAGTATGTACTTTTCAGTATGCATAAAATCGTCTAGGTCTCTTAACCTATAAGATATGCTTGATTTGAAACTCAACTATAAACTTTCATGAATCTATCAAAGTAAAGTTACATTATTATTTACTTCCACTGGGTTGTATTTTAGTCAAACTTAGCTTTAATCAATTCTCTATTTTAACTAGAATTTGAGTAAGTTGTGGTATGCAGAAATATGACAATATTGAACGAGAAAGAAAAAAAATATTAACTCAATCGAATAGATAATATTGCGACAAGGTCAAAAATCGATAATTTTTTTTTTATGATATAGGAGGGCAAACGAGCAGCCGGAGCCATTTTCATGGCTACCGACGCCCACAAACATCCGCATAGAGGCTATACAGATGCGCTGCCCTCCTTTCTCCTCCCACCTCCATGGACTACCGGCTACTTACACACCGCACGAAACGCGACAGCACAGCTGCCAATAGTGAAATTATGATTTTGCTAAAATATAATCTTATTTATTTCCTTTGCTTATTTCTTTCATCTTTGCAAATTCAAGTAGGTATTTTTAGGTAGGTAGATTTTTGCCCACAAGTGGGAGGGGGGTATTAAAATCACAAATTACTTGAATGATGATGATGAATTGTAATACTTGAATGATCCCTTACTCCTTAAAAAAAAAGATTAGAGAATGTGACAAAAATGAGGAGGTAACGTCGTATTAAAAGTATACGCTTACATCGATTACGTCACGATTCAGAACCACATTCATCCTTAAAGAGTAAACTCCAGTGTCAGGACTGACACACAGCCTTATTAATAAACATAGATTAACTTTACTCCAAGTATTAACCTAGAATCTGACAAATCCGATAATGTTAGTGTTTATTAATAACGAATTTGACAAATTCTAGTTTAATACTTAGAGTAAAATTAATCTATGTTCATCAATAAGGCGTGTAAGTGTAGGTACATTGTTGAAAAAGTTGTATATGCAAATAACATACATCTCTCAAGATTTCCGCGTCCGCGCTTCCGTAATCGCATCTGACCCTTCATCTTCCTGCTATATAATTATCTAATTACACATCATATAGTATTTTATACACTATTATTAATAAAATGTAGAGTCATCATAAAAATCAATTGATGTTTGCTTTCCAATGCCTCTAAAAAAAAATATTTTCCAATATGACATAGGAACGGACAAGTTGCTTATTCGAAGTAATAGATATGTTAGCGACTTTAACCACAAATTAAAATATAAATCCCGTTGAGTTTGTTTTCGAATTCAAACAAACACGGCCTTATTATTTTAAATAACAAATCAAACTTAATATCTGCATTATCTTACGTACAAATATTAAAGATTGAGAGAGTCCAAATGTGATTGCAGGCCACGAAGCCGCTTGGACTTGATAACTTTGTATTTTGTAATGCAATATCATGATAACGTTTAGATAATTCTTATGAAATAACGCAATGTTTCTTAACCACATTTGTCACATTACATCGGTTATGCGCGATGTCTTAATAAATACAACGTAATAATGTATAAATCAATTTCTCTTTATTCTTTCCTTTTCTCCCTTTAACTCTCTCACTCACTGTCTCACTCAACGAACTCACGCGATAAATAACAATTTGGCAGCTTGTATAAGCAGCAGCACCTTAGGCCGATAATAAGAAACGAAATCACTACAACTAATACAAGTAAACAGACATTAGAAATATGAGATCTCTATGTAGAGAATTTAGTTTCTAAAGTTTAAGAATTACTTCTACATTAATCGTATAATTCTTATATATACGGTATAATTAATTATTCTTTTATACTTACTATAAACGGCTCACAATAAAAGAAAATAATGTTTTAACAATAATTATACGTACTAAGCATATGACTTAGAAATGTGTAGCCAAATATACCAACACATATTACGCTATCATACCTATAGATATATCTATAAGCGCGCTAAGTCAGACTCCTTCCCCCTTAATAATAAACATAGAATAACTCTATCCAAGGAATAACCTAGTAATAAACTGACATCTGTCAAATTCCATAATAAAAACACATAAAAAGTATGGAATTTGACAGATGTGAGTTTATTACTAGGTTATAACTTGGATATAGTTATTACATGTTTATTAATAAGGGGGCTTAAGTCTATTTCTCTATGATAAATTACCCCTACCAGTAAGAGGTAGTGCCACGCTGCATGCTTACTTGCAGTCTAATTACGACCAGGGAAGCACCTCTTGCTTACACGATATCGGCGTAAAGTGGATTGAAGGAGGGAGGGGAAAAGATCTGTACATAACCTCTATGTATGTCTTTGGGCATCGGTAATCATGAAAACGACCCGACTTCTAGTTTTCCCCCTTATACTATAAACAAAAAATAAACGCACTAAGTCAAACTCCTTAAACCTCCATGATAAATGACCCCTACCTTTGTAACGTGAGACTCGAACGTAATTCGAATGTTATATAACAATTTCGTAATGCCGATTTTCTTTTCAATTTGTCTTCATTAGCCTCCACATATCGCTTACAATGTAACGTAGTATCTTAGGTCAAGGTTTATGACCCAAATGAGACATCTGTGTCATGTAACGTCATATTCATAACATGGAAATGTCTTACGGACTTATTGGAATAAACAGTTATCTGAAAGTGGGAGTTCTGTGCGCATCATGGCGAGATTGCATAATATAGTCAATTATGTTTCAATAATAAGTCATTATACGAATACAAAAATGTTTCTATGTATTTCTACAAAAAATAATACCCACCGTAGGATTATTGGAAAATAATTTTAGTAACAAATAAATTTTCTCATAACAAATTGAATACAAATAGGATCGATGTAATAAAAAAAATATATGAAACGAACGGTGTATTACTGTATCAAAAGTTTTCTATAGCAGACTTATAATCACTATTATTAAAAAACAATGTGTTCAATAAATATAATTTCAATTCGAAAGCGGATGCTGTCACAAAAGATTCGCACTAAAAACTTCGATTAATTCCATTTTCAAATAGCGCGCCCTTCTTCAAAATCCAGAAAATCACCACTTCTCATCCAGCAAATTAGAGGAAAGATACACGACAAAAATACCCCAAGATAGCTGTCACAAATATATCGGCCATCGAAAAACAAGAAACAATCACAAGATATCTTACTCAAATAACCAAACGTTACCGTCCCTTATCCTTGTCACGTCGCCTACCAATAAGTATTCCACATGGGCCTCTGGTCTTCCGTACAGATTTGTCAATTGTCAGCACGAATGACAGCCGCAAGCGTATCGCCTTGAAGTGCTATACATCATGATCAAACTTACATGGCTATGTTCTTGTCTTATTTATAAAAAAAAGCATTATCTGTGAGACGATGAAACATATATAAAATAAAACATACAATAAATAAAAATTAAATAAGAATGACAAGAAATATGAAATACAATTTATATTGTCCTGTCTATAAAAATTAGTTTAAAAAATGTACAAAGCTCTATATTGAGTAGACATTCCTATTACGTATTTGCATATTGAAAAATTAAAAATTGAGAAAAAGAAGAAAGAAAAGGAGACCGAAAACAGTTTTTGCATTTTTCAAAAAAAAAAATCACGAATTCAAAATCGTATTAAAAAACCGTGCTGCGCTAATAAATATTCAGAAACAAATGAAATTATTTGGCTTTTCATTGAATTCAAACTTTTCCACAGTGTAGGTATGTAGCTTGTATTTTAGATTATTGTTCTCGCTGCGTTAAACTGTGGGCCGAGCCATATGATTAATACACCTTAATTGTTAGCTTGCCTTATTATATTTCCTCATGAGATTCTTCTTTTTCGTAGAGCGAGCGGCATTGAAAAGGTTCGTGACATTAAAAAATAATTATGCAAAACGGCCCTAACTATTCAGCTGGTGATTATAAGAATGATACAACAGTATTAGACGTTTATGTAAAAAAATGTGTTTACTGTACTATATAATATATATTACTAGCTGCGCCCCGCGGTTTCACCCCCGTAACTTTCGATCCCGTGGGAATATCGGGATGAAATGAATGATGGGCCGATGCTCAGACCTACTCAATATGCTCACAAAATTTCATGAGAATCGGTCAAGCCGTTTCGGAGGAGTATGGCAACGAAAACTGTGACACGAGAATTTTATATATTAGATTATAGTTCAGTTGAAAATGCACACCTTTTTTATATACTATATTAGTAGCTGTTACCCGAGGCTCCGCTCTCGTGGTAAACAAATTTGTACATATTTCGAGCCGGTATCCTTCAGTCCTTCAACTATCTCGATACTAAATATCACATCGATCAGTTGATCCGATTTGATGTGAAAGAAGGACAAACAAATAAACAAACACTTTGAATTTGCCTTCTTAGTTGAATTCCTAAATACAATTGTAGTTTCTTGTTTTTTAAATATAACGTATATCTCATTCTTTATTACCTACCTAGGTAATGTCTGTCATATTTTGTCGTATAAATATTTAAATATTAGAACCATGACGTGTAAATTAAGTGCTGTCTTTTTTTAAATTATTTCATTCCTATTGGAACAGGCTAAGATCAGAGGCCATGCAGCCTTTTCGGACGATACAATAATGTTTCTTCAAACATTCTTCATTCTGATTCCAAAATTAAAAAGTTATAAATCTTATTAATTGTACACACCCATCGCACCATAAAGTAGCCATCTTATTACTCGCAGACTTCACAGTAGACACGAGACATAATAACTACGTCCTCATTACACTGGAGAGGAGCCAACAGTATAAATTTTCTGATACCTGCGTCAAAGAGCGCAAAGATCTAATAATACAGAATCCAGATTATATTATGTTCCGTCGCGTTAGTTGGTTACTTTTATATTTTTGTTTGGTGTCTGGGTTACCAGATGTCGGATGTTCACCCGGGCAGTTGTAAGGGCGATGTGGACTTTCAAAAAGAGAATTGCATAAATGCCGCTTCCTGTTTTAGAATCAAAGGAGTCACTATATTATTTCGTAAAAGTTACACGCATGCATGCAGCCGAATTGTGCAGAATTGTGTGAAGGTATATCGCTTAAATGGTACCGTCGTACAGTTACAGCTATGTTGTCGGGTTTCATACAGCGTAAGTGGCTGGTGGTTGTTTTTTATAGCCCTATAACCCGGCGGGAAATTTAGTCCATAGATTGCTAAAATTTGCATCGAAATCCGATCAACTGTTTTCACTTTAGCGCACACAAACAATCATCGACATAAACAAACGAAAATGCTAAAAATTGTTGGAATGTGTTTTGTTATAAATTTTATCCATCCTTAAACAATTTTTTTTTCGAATATTTTAGATGTTTTTTTGACCCTCTTTCGCTTTATTATACCTATGTCATTATGTTAGTAAAATAAAATAAATCAACGTTTGTAAGAAAATGTGATTTAAAAATGCCAGTTGCATGGAAGTTTAGTTAAAACTAAAGACTTTTAATCCGTTAAATAAAACGATGTAATTTAATACTAAATAAATGATTGAAGAGGAGACGGAGTCAGAAAATTCAGAATGAATTTGAAATGAAAACTCATGCTCACGAATGTCAACTATAAATAAAATATATGCAAGTATAAACACTTGGCTATACCGAAAAATGAATAAGGTATTTTTTTATAGTATAAGGGCAGAAGGGGAGCAAACGAGCAGTAGGAGCCATTGACTACCGACGTCCGTAGACATCCGCATAGAGGTTATGCGCTGCCCTCATTTCTTCTCCCACCTCCATGGGCCACTGGCTACTTACACGCCGCACGAAACGCGATAGCACAGCTGTCACACGCCGTTATCGCTTAAACGAGAGGTACCCAGTACGGTCCCCGGCAACGTAGCAATACCTCTTAGGGTCGGTTTTTCAATCGTCAGATAAATATTAACCCTAGGAATAAATTATTATACCCATCGCACTTAAACACGAAATAAAAAATGAAACAGAGATAGTTTATTCCAGGGTTATCTTTTATCTGAGGATTGAAAAATCGACCCTTACTAAATTTTCATTAACGAAATTGATCCTCGTGTATATAAAAGCTCAAGAAGCCCAAACAGATGAGTTAAACTTGTTATCACATGAAGGAACTCATTACGACCAATAAGTGAACAACACGTAAATCCCCGACACGTAATACGTATTTTATCACCCATGACTAGTACTACCCTCATTAAATTATCATCAATGACGCTTACATTTATCTTAATTGTTGTAACTTACTCCTGACACATCACCAATTGTAATGCATCGGAGACGTAGGTTGAACAATAAAGCAAACAAACAATAGAACAATAAACCTAAGTTTATTATGCTTGTTGTTGCGAGCACTAAAAACATTTTATTCGCAAGGTAACGAAGAAATGACATCCGTAAGGCGACATGGGGCGACATTGCGGGGACGAGAAAACCATTCTCGGCGAGATCGCACTCAAATAGAGACAGTATTTAGTTTAATATTATGTTATAAAAATAACCATACGCTTCAATAAAAAATGGAATAATACAAATGTATTCGATTGCTTATTTGGAATAGATACATATATGTTTGTGAAAGTATCTTTCATAGTATTGTTTATACAATAATATTGTTTCGTTCAATCGACGGGAACATCAAAGTGTTTTTTCATGAAAGTTTAAGATTTTTTATCCAGGCAAATTTCTTAAATCTTTTTACGATGAATACAAAATAATTCAGTATTTTTGATAACATTAATCAAACATAATAAAAAAGTATGATAATGGTTTTCAAAGATCAAAAGATTGAGCACGGATTGACAAATTTGAAGCTCATTTCGCCTTAAGAAGTTCGTGTGATGTCGTGATTTTGCATTCGATGCCATTCCTTATTACCTAATCTTCTTATATTAATGTAACAGAGTGAGCTGATTTTTTTCGAAGACGACATCTGCATTAAAAAATCTCATTTGAGCAGCTCCAGGCGTAAGCATGTGCATAAATTTAAAATAAAAAATGAAACTATAAAAATAAAATAAAAAAATGTAATAAATTGTTATCAACTGTCAACTGAACTGGTGACTAAAATTACATGACTAAAATGACAAAAGTTTCGAAAATATTACTTAAACGCAAAAGAAAAGATCCACTAGTATCTAAATTTTAAAGTAAGTATGAACTTTAAGATTGTTGAAAAGAATTAAAACATTTAAATCCATTCTCTGAACAATTTATTTTGTTCATAGCTCATACCGATTTCATGCTCAGCAAATCTTGTCCGATAATCAACTTTATCCTTAAATAATATTATTGCATATTTAGACACAACTTCAGCAATAAAATAACCTTCATCTCGTAGTGATTTCGTCGAAAAAAAAAATTTTTTGAATATGAAAAAAACAATCAAACTATTCACAAAGCTGCATGTTGCGAGTCCAATTCTCTTGTCCTTGTTTTCATTTGTCCTTCATATATTGTTTATATCTTGCAAAATCCTTGAATCCCCATTTGTTTACCTTGCTTAGCCTTAATTAAAGGGGAAGGCGTTGCGTCCTTAATTATGTAGTTGCAAGCCCCCGATGCGAATCCTTGCACATTATTCAGACTTATAACAAAATAAAGAGCGCTGAAGATAGAAAAAAGAATAAGGAAAATAGCTTGTTTATCTTTGTAAGTACTTAGATGTTTTTTGTTTCAAAACATTACTTGCAAAGATTGATTAAATTAAAGAACATAAACATTGAGTGAAATCTATCAGTCATGCAATTAGTAGGCATGAGTTACTGACAAACCTTTTTTAAATTTTGGAGAAGACATATTTCTTTCTTTAAGGCCGACAAAGCGTCTGCAAGATAGGTAGTTTTGCGGATGTCTATGGGCCGCGGTAGTCACGAACTACCTGCTTATTTGCCCCAAACAAAAAAAAAATATACCCATTAAATTAAATTTCTAAAACCCGACCTTACCCGTGTAAAGTTTTAATCTTCCCAAGTAAATAAAAACAGTCTTTATATTAAGTTTATATGGTAAACACGTAGATCTGCTTATATGTGCGAAACTGAAATGTTTAGATCTTTACTATCAGAGGTATGAAACGGACACAACAAAGTACATATAACTAACACGGCGATGTGACTCCAATAAAGCACAGATTATTTCCAGCTATCCTGAGACACCCGTGAAGTAAAAAAGTGTGTAAAGTTCATTTTATGGTTACACTTAGTACAAACCCGTGCCGAAACAGGTACAATAGAATGTAATAAACTTCGTACCGGCTTTACAGAATCGTAACCCGACGACGTTGTGGCAAAACGCCAATAGGGCTGGCCGTAAATAATGATCATTCAGAAAAAAAATACACACATTCAAACATATTCGTATTATTTTCAGAGTACAATTTAAAATAATATTAATATAAAAATAACGACAATATTTTATTTAAATATTTTGTGTCATAAAAATGATAAAAAAAATAAAATTACAAAATATTTAAATTTTTAACGTAATTTTTATAAATTTGAGATATAATAATAACATTTTAGAATAAGAGGTGTATGTATTAAACATTTTTTTAATACAAAGTACTTACTAGTTAGTAGGTATAATTGATTAGTTTTCGGTTACACTACACGTTTTTGAATCATTCATTCATTAAGATTTTCAGCTCCTAAAAAAAATATCAACTGCAATACAATGAAAAAATATTGAAACTTAAATCCAGGCCTTAGGCAACCTTATCTACTCCTCAGACCGCCGAATATAGGTGGAGTTTTTTTTAATTTAACGCCGTAAAATATTATGTATATCATTTTTTTTGTTAAAATTCGAATTCGTCCGGCAATCGTGGCTCATCGGCATCTATTGTGTTCCAGCAAGTTCTACACATTGTCTCGTATACGTCAAGGGACCCGCAAATGCGGAAGCTGCTACGTGCCCGTCCGCACTCGGAATCGTTAATGGCCTCATTTATCATTGCAAATGAAAGTGAAACTGCATGCCCCATTGTGGTCCTCGTGCTAGTGCTTTAAATTGTTACGCTTATCGTTCTCTATTTCAATAATACTGTAACTGCTTTGTTTGTTTGTTTGTTTAAATAACAAACGAAGATCCCAAAGTTTAAGCTTTATTGTTTTGCCTTGTGTTTGCTTTTTGAAACTTTTAATCTTTAATTTAAAATTAATAATAATTACCTTTTTGTGTCAGATTTATTTTATTAACTAGTTGCTTATGCTTATACTACCAGCTTTTTTAAAATTTCATATCTAGTTACTTAGTGATCTTTTTCAAATATGAATTGTCTTTATTGACCTTTTTCATGTTATAGTGCATAACACTAGAATCTGACCCCGCGACATCCCCCCGAATTAAATTACTTATATTAAGGGCCAATTTTTCTATCCTCAGATAAAATGTTACCACCTTTGTACTCATGATTGCAATAAAGATTTTGTATTTGTATTTGATAACCCTAGGAATAAACTATCACTGTTTCATTTTTTATTTCGAGTTAAAGTGCGATGGCAATAATTTATTCCTAGGGTTAATTTTCATTTGACTATTGAAAAACCGGCCCTAAATAACTTTCAGCTACTTTGCATTAGCTGGACACGGGATAATGAGACTACAGACATAACGTCGTCACAAAGTTATATCTTATTACTCACACTGGTTGATACGTAAGATATTCTGTAGTCAGTGCAGGCCCTTACAGTTAGCCGGAGTTCGGTTAGCTTGAAGCTTGTAGTGATAAAAACTCGTCGATCCGCAACACAAAGGCGCATGTTTAGTAGAAGAGCCAACGTAACATCGAGATGGTCTGACATTTAGAAAAATGGCAAATTTATGTAGCTGCTAGCTGCGCTCCGCAGTTTTACCCGCTTAAGTTTCGATCCCGTGGAAATATCGAGATGAAAAATAGATGTTGACCTATCCTCAGACTTACCAGATATGCACACAAAATTTCATGAAAATCGGTCGAGTCGTATCGGAGGGTTAAGGTAACAAACATTGTGACACCAGAATGTTTTTTTTTTCTTTTTTTTTAATATATATAAATATCTGTGGACTTTTACACACCGCGTTCGCCTAGCCCCGTGCTAAGGTACCGTAAGGACTTGTGTTACGGGTACTAGACAACGGAATATATTTAATATGTTTTATAAATTTAAGAAATTTTATATTTTTAAGATTTTTATTATAGAAATACATATAATACATAAATGTTTTTAAACATCCATGTCCAAGGCGGGGTTCGAACGCGCGACCCCTGGCGCAACATGCTCCACTTATCCGAGCCCTGTACCACTGCGCCAGCCTGGTCGTCGTGTTATACAATATAAGATTAATATACTAGCAGCGCCTCGCGGTTTTAACTGGGTTACACACTTACTCGGCTTCTGTTAGTCGTAGTTACATAGCTCACAGCCACAGACTTCCTCGATAAATTATCTCGAACCGAAAGTATTATTTAAAAAGGAGTTCTTGAGTACATACACGAAACAAACGAACTCTTCAGCTTAATAATATTAGTGAAGATGTATTATTATCACTTGCGTCGTGGGTATCGTCGTATCGACATTACTATTTTTTTTTTATTGTAACAGAACAACATGGGCACAGTCGGTGAAGTATATCTTATTCACATAGCTCCGGCGTAAAGCGATGTATACCTATACGTAGTACTTACACTCAATAGCCTTAACCAAATAGCTAATATTATTTATAATGATATTATGTCGTGTACGTACAAAATCCTCGTTATTAATTTATGTGACACATTATTACTACTCATTTCTCAGCTCCGATGGAGGGAAACAATTTAATATGCCTATCCACCATTATAACTGTCATCGTATTCGGTATGATATGTTGTTAACTTAATACATTTTTACGATTCAATGTGATTAATTTCAAACATCATAATTTTGCGCCAAACTTTAGTACCAAATCTTTTTTTTTTATTAATTTAGCAATTGAAAGAGTTACTTTTGCCAACGTCTTATCCGTGACTTGTAACCCTCCTATACTAGATAAATTTCAAATTTTATTATAGTAAATTCGAAATTTAAAGTAGTAAGTTTTTTCAATTTAGCAATTGGTTACGTGTGACTTTTTCCATCCTGCCTGTAACTTAGGTATAACTCGAAATCAATATACGAAGCAATGATTTCATTTCATTCAGCCGTCTAAATTGAATCAGTGACATAATGACAATGCTTTCTTTGTACAATTGATATGAGGCAACTCATATTCGTGTCGCAATGAGAGTAAAAGTGAGCCGCTTACGTCCGCAATCGAGGTCTAGATTGACGATAGTAATTCGAGATGCCTAGAGCACGTGACTGGACTATTCGGTGAGATAATTAGGGCCGATTTTTCATTCCTCAGATAAAAGATAATCCTGGGAATAAACTATCTCTGTTTCATTTTTTATTTCGTGTTTAAGTGCGATGGGTATAATTTATTCCTGGGGTTAATTTTTATCTGACGATTGAATAACCAGCCCTTAGTAGAACAAGTTTATATAAGTATTTACTGCGCCTCGCGGTTCCACCCGCACGAGTTTAGATTCCGTGGAAATATGGTGTAAAAGTTGTATACATTAGAGGCTTAATTACGCGCTGGCCTTTCGTCTTCTCCTCAAAGGGCAGTGATCAACTCACTTAATGCCCAATTTTCTGATAACGCTCGCATGAATTTGTATATTTAATGATGCAATGGTGATGTAAAAAATTGACAAGATGTAAGTACAGTACATGACAAAACAGGCCATCGTGCTAAAACCACACATCACCATCACCAATTATTAACATATAGGTAATTTATTACGCCGCGACCGGCATACAGTACATATTATGTCATATCAGTCATCAGTATCAGTACATATTATGTATTCTCTGTCTACGACATATTATGTCCTATTAATATAATACATATGTAATAACTAGCTTCCGCCCGCGGCTTCGCCCGCGTGGATTTCGGACTTCAAAAATAATTCAAAATTTTAACTTAAGTATTATGTTATTCTGATATGAAAGCTATATTACTGTACAGTTTCATGAAAATCCGTTTAGTAGTTTTTGTGTGAAAGAGTAACAAACATTCTTACAAACTTTCGCCTTTATAATATTAGTAGGATAATAGTAATTATAAAATATATTTATTTTCCAAAGAACAGTACAGTTTAAATACGATAGTTCTATATATTTATTCCTTTACGCAAAAACAACAGAAATTATTATGATGAAATTGTCCACAGATAAAAATCACCCTTTGAAATAACATTTTCTTTTTATAGCAAAAATTAGATTCGCTACAGATTTTGCGCCGTATAAACAGCAAAACATAGTCTTTTTAATAAAGCTCCGTATAGGCAAGCAATAAAACCGTTTCTGCCTACGTTGTCTATGGAACGTGTACTGGCGCCAGTTTGCATTCCACTCGGGAGCAACTTTCATGAATAGATAACCGTCTAGTTTTATAAACTACAACGGCAGGAGTAGGGTTGCCAGGCTCAAATGTAGCCGGAAATTTTGTTCTGAAAGCCTATAGCTAAAAACCCAGGCTTTTAAATAAAAAAATTGTAGTATTGTCGTATCTACGCACTTAAGTCGTGTCTTTAAAAACGCCCGCGAACTCTTGGCAAACCCGTCAAAAGCCGGTCGGGACTTGTGTAAGTTTGGCCTGCAACAACTGTAAAAAGATGGACATGTCCAGCCAAATCCTGGCACCTGGCAGCCCTGGCTGGGCGACAATAAGGCTTATTTATTACACAGATCATATTCCGCTAACATAATTTCGCCGTAATCCATTTTAACTCTGTCTAGAAAGTCGGGCCTGTTTCGCAGGTTATATAGTGTCAACTGGCTATTTGATATAACTCCACATTCATATTAATCACTTGTAACTGGTACTGGTGAAAACGAAAGTGGTTTATTTGTCTAAGAATTTCCTAATTGGCTAACCAGGAGACTGTAGAGCAGAAAGTATGAAGTAGAGCCACAACTGCTAAAAAATATTTTAGTAGAAATGTTTTTTTAATGTCCATAAAATAAAAAAAAGTCGTTGTAGGTAAACACAAATGAAAATATGACGAGTTTATTAGACTAAAAAATCTTTTGAACATAGTATATAAATTATACATAGGTGCATTTGTATTTATTCTTTATTTACCTTGCGGCGCTACAAAATTTTTTTTCTTTGAGTAGATTTTTTTACATTTAAAGTTTACAAAAGAAAATTAAAGCACAAATAAATAAATCTATGGTATATATATTTTTTAATACGAGGGTAAATGAGTGATCGGGACCTGTAGCAGATGAGTACAGATAAATCGGAATTGATTTCCATTTTTTAGTACAATGGAGCAACATAATATGAATTTCATAATTATTACGATTGGACAGAAAAGATGACTAACCTTCTGTATTCTCTATGTTGCCGTTTAATCAGCTAAATGTGAATTATAGAAAGAAATTTAATTAAATTATAATACATTTTTGTAACACGATAATATGAATAGTGAACGCCGTAAGTTTTTATTTTACAGAATAAGCTAGCCTTATAGACTGCTAATACTAAGGCTAATACATAAATAACATGTCCAAGATGGCGTAATTACGGTATGACGCCATTCTAGAAGATCACTCTTGCACAAATCACAAACATGTTGGGAAATAAGAACACAAAATGCGTGCCACGAGTATGCGTTTTATAAATTTTTGAAATAATTTATAACTCTTATGGATCGTGTACAGATTTCAGATCAGTTTGGTACAGACTTGACTTAAACATGCAATTTTCGGGTCATAAAAGTAAGTAAAAATGTAAAATGTCTCTGTCATTGTCGTTCTTTCATTTTACCCGTTGAATATCTAGTTACGGTTACTTTTGCTAAAGGTTTCTTTATAGTATAAGTATAAGTATTTCCATGATTACCTACATCTATACACATAGAGGTTATACAAATACGTTCCCCTCCTTCCGTCCTTCTCCTTCTCCCCTTTATAGGCTACCAGCTATTTACACACTGCACAAAACGCGACATAGCTGTCACTAGATATCGTATCGTAGACTAGATATCGTGTAAGCGAGAGGTACCTCCCCGGTTGAGCTTGCCCAAATCGATCACATGCATGTGATAGATATAAACAATCATGCATGCAGCGTAGCACTTATTCTTACTACTTGAATGTAAGTGACATAGTAGTGACCAAATGTTGATGTATGTGACAAAAAGAAAAGCGTATTGCAATTGTTCTTTATTATGGATATCAATTGTAAATAGTACTATGTAACACCTTAGTGGAGAATTAAATAAACCATTATAATATATTTTTTTTATTTAGCAAACACTCAGAATTACCTACCGCAAAATCCAATAATGCTATTGTTTATTTAATTTGTTTCACCACAGTCATCAAATGATTTGATTTAAATGAACACAATAACATCCAACAAAACAATTTTCACGGTTTATTTTATCGCGGTTTATTTGATTATTTTGCAAGCCATTCAGTCCACCATAAAGCTGCTGAAACGTCGGGCTTGTAAAATAAATAAATAAACCGCCATAATTTTATGGCCTATTTAGGTTAAAGTTGTTTTATTGTGACAGTAAAATCGAAATAAAAAATGTATACACAAATTTAGGAGCTCATTTTCTGGCAAATCAAGTTGATGTAACAATAAAAGAAAATCAGGCAAAATAGGGGTCCTTTTTGAGATTCAGCAGAAAAATACAGATTATACTTTGTGAATCAATCGCCGTTTATACCAGTCCGGAAACCTTTGTCGATTCTCTGTATTTTCAGAGGGTTAACATAAATTTATGATTGGAAGGTTAAAAATTCGTTTCGTTGTTTATTTGTTGGCACACTTGCGTAATATACAAGACATTGTTATTACAAACAAGTGATATATTATTGTTATCTGGCACGATATATTTCGTATATTGTTTATTCAATTTGACTTGTGATTCGAAACATGGAAAGACGGAAAGTTTTGTACAAGAGCACAAGCGTCTAAGGTCGAATTAAAGTGTGATAAGTTTACAGTGGAATAATAGGGTAAAACCCGGATAGATGCCGCACTTTAAAA
>LUGF01032777.1:152880-164875 GCA_001625245.1 Calycopis cecrops | reverse complement strand
CGATAGCACAGCTGTCACTTCACGCCGGTCTCGTGTAAGCGAGAGGTACCTCCCCGGTCGTGCCGGCCCAATTCGGCTGCATGCAAGCATACAGCGTGGCACTACCTCTTACTAAACTGCTAAAACATTTATGTCCAAGATGGCGTAATACGGTATGACGCCATTCTACAAGATCACTCTTTCACAAATCACAAACATGTTGGGAAATAGGAATACACTAAATGCGTGCGACGAGCATGTGAAATTTTTGAAATAATTTATACCTCCATAGGAATCGTGTACAGATTTCAGATCAGTTTGGTACAGACTTGACTTAAACATGCAATTTTCGGGTCATAAAAGTAAGTAAAAATGTAAAATGTCTCTGTCATTGTCGTTCTTTCATTTTACCCGTTGAATATCTAGTTACGGTTACTTTTGCTAAAGGTTTCTTTATAGTATAAGTATAAGTATTTTCATGATTACCTACATCTATACACATAGAGGCTATACAAATACGTTCCCCTCCTTCCGTCCTTCTCCTTCTCCCCTTTATAGGCTACCAGCTATCAGTGTTACCAACCCTACTGTTTTAACAGTAGATTTGCTGTTTTCACATTGATGACCATGTTTTCTGTTTCATTCCTATTTTCTACTGTTTTTCGCGTTCAGCGCCACCTAATACACTACTATGCAAACATTTTTCGATAACCACTACGCAATAAAACGCAATGACAAACCACTACGTAATAAAACGCATTGATACTAGGGGGCAATATCTTCTTTATATTTTTATGCACGGGGAAATCCCTATTTACCAATAACAGCTACACGCTTCTTGTATTGCGTAGCGTAGGTATTGTTTTATAGTCACAAGTCACAACACCTTAAACAGTTTCTTTGAATTGCCGCGTCTATTTCGAAAAAATAATAATTACAAAGTTTTTGATAAAATGAGTAGTGATTCATCGACTGGAAAAAGTCCTCCTAAGAAGAAAAACCGGCCAAGTGCGAGTCCGACTCACACACCGAGGGTTTCGTATTAATGGGAAAAACAATCCAAACGTAATGCATGGTTTTCAAGACCTTTTTCTCTAAAACGCGTGAAGGGATTAAGCTGAAATTTTTGTCAAATACGAAGGTCAGTTACGTCTTGATGCCTTGAAAACTTCACACTCATCATCACACTTCTAAGTTAATGAAATAAAAAGTTATAGCCAATTATGCACAAATTTTGTATGAAAACGTACTTTGTCGAAAACCTAAAATATTCGGGTACTTCCCGTTGACCTGGAGTTGTAAAATTTGGCAAGAAGTAAGAACTTATAGCACATGTATAGGAATTTAAATCTTAAAACTAGTAAATTATATGTATATCATTGGAAAAATCATTATCAACTTATAACCGTAATTCGCCTGATAAATGTGCACATTTAATAAATGAAAACCACATAGACTAAATAAAAAGTATTATTAAGTCTATGGAAAACCAAACTACGCAATAGAATATAGACTACAACTATTAAAGGAGTATTACACACTAAATCCGAAATAACTGGTTGCTATTCATTTGAAGCTACAGAAAAGCACATGAAGAAATTCAACAAAAACATGTATGATTTTAAAAATAAAAATTTGTGTGAAAATATTGAAGATGAGGCAATTGAAAATGAAACTGAAAAATAATTTTACTTTCTTTTATGTTGCTGCGATTATAAATATATCAATGTATGTGAGTTCTAGTAACTAAAAAAGTTGTTTATTATTTAATTATATGAGAAAAATTATGAAATTAGCCTTTTTTTCTTTACCTACCGCTTTCTACTGTTTTTTTTTAGTCGAGTTGTTGTTTTTTAGTTATTTGAGGTTGGCAACACTGCCAGCTATTTACACACTGCACAAAACGCGACATAGCTGTCACTAGATATCGTATCGTAGACTAGATATCGTGTAAGCGAGAGGTACCTCCCCGGTTGAGCTTGCCCAAATCGATCACATGCATGTGATAGATATAAACAATCATGCATGCAGCGTAGCACTTATTCTTACTACTTGAATGTAAGTGACATAGTAGTGACCAAATGTTGATGTATGTGACAAAAAGAAAAGCGTATTGCAATTGTTCTTTATTACGGATATCTATTGTAAATATTATGTAAAACCTTTGTAGAGAAATAAATAAACCATTATAATATATTTTTTTTATTTAGCAAACACTCAGAATTACCTACCGCAAAATCTAATAATGCTATTGCTTATTTAATTTGTTTCACCATAGTCATCAAATGATTTGATTTAAATGAACACAATAACATCCAACAAAACAATTTTCACGGTTTATTTTATCGCGGTTTATTTGATTATTTTGCAAGCCATTCAGTCCACCATAAAGCTGCTGAAACGTCGGGCTTGTAAAATAAATAAATAAACCGCCATAATTTTATGGCCTATTTAGGTTATAGTTGTTTTATTGTGACAGTAACATCGAAATAAAAAATGTATACACAAATTTAGGAGCTCATTTTCTGGCAAATCAAGTAGATGTAACAATAAAAGAAAATCAGGCAAAATAGAGGTCCTTTTTGAGATTCAGCAGAAAAATACAGATTATACTTTGTGAATCAATCGCCGTTTATACCAGTCCGGAAACCTTTGTCGATTCTCTGTATTTTCAGAGGGTTAACATAAATTGATGATTGGAAGGTTAAAAATTCGTTTCGTTGTGTAGTTGTTGGCACACTTGCGTAATATACAAGACATTGTTATTACAAACAAGTGATATATTATTGTTATCTGGCACGATATATTTCGTATATTGTTTATTCAATTTGACTTGTGATTCGAAACATGGAAAGACGGAAAGTTTTGTACAAGAGCACAAGCGTCTAAGGTCGAATTAAAGTGTGATAAGTTTACAGTGGAATAATACTATGTCTATTATTTTCCTTGATTTCACTTCTAAAATCATCAGATTTTATCGCGGTTTATTTGAGCATTTTTACATTTTTTTTTTCTTTTCAACAACTTTCCAGAAATTGTATAACAACGGTCACAGTTACTCTGAGATGGCAATTGTTCTGCTGTCACATTATATATTATTGAAAATCGGATACTTTTAAGACCTTAAACTTTATAATTATCTAACTTTTTCGATTAACACAAAAAACTAGTATCTATTAATAATTTAAAAAATCCTTTAAAGTAATTTTGTTACATTATTCCTGCAAATCTATGTATTATCTTGATCATTATCTTGATAGACATAAAAATATAGATTATAATATTTTGTTTTTAAAGACAAAAGCTTTAAAGCTTCACGGTAAATTGGAGGTTCTAGCTTCTATTCGGCTCATTGCGTAGCACAATATATTTTTTAATTAATATTTATCACTTAACCTTTTGCCACTTGAACGCTTATCAATTAATTAACTACTTATTATCGTATTATAACAAAACCCGTGATCGCCACACACAGTCTTGTAACAACTATAGCCGCGATAATATTTTTTATTAAACAATTTCAAGATGTCTAGTTCAGTCTAGTTTAATCAGTTGTGATGGAACTGTCGGATTATTTGTGGACTTGTGATTATCTTTCGCCGTCTTATAATATACTTTTTTGTTACGTGCATAAACTGTGTTATTATTGTGAATTTATGTTTATAAAACCAATTTCTACCTCCTATGATTGAGTTACAAGGTAATTTTTTTTTATGTAAATTTTCTACCTTTTTTTTATTTTTTTTTTAATAAATGAGAAATCCTTTTTGGAGGACCAAACTATAAGGTATGGCATATCAACATTAGAAATACAGAGAACCTAAGATTTTGGTCTTTGCCTTACGGCTTACAGGCAGGCTTGCTTAGCGCCTAAAGGCTTCAGCCCCAACTTAGAGTATGTGATATATGTATATAGATTAGATGAATTTACTGTCATTTTAGATTGGTTATTTCGATGATGAAGTAATTTTTTTAGAAATGCGCAATTTTCATAGTTCTGCATATTCTACGCAGTATAAGCTTTTTAAAGGCTTTTTCATTGAAATATGCTGACACTGGCAGAAAAAACACGTTTTAGACCAAATTGAAAATTCCATATTTGAATATTTCAAGTCACGTGATGTCTGATGTAAGTAAAGTAAACAAAACGTCATTGGAGTAAAATGTCATCTCGGTCGCGTTGTAATCAGGAAAGATTCGTTTTACTGTAATGAGAAACATTGTCGAAAACCACAAAACCTTTTTTCTTATGTATAATCTTATGTTATCGTATATCTTTAATCATCTAAATTCCGGTTTAGTAAAGAATATTTACTTATACTAGCTGTGACTCATGACACAACGCCCCCTATTAGAAAAATAGTTTCTTTCGCGATAAAAATATTTGTATGTTGTATTAATTAGTGTCACGCCGCATACAGGCATACAACCGTATCTTTCATGACCGGGGAGATACCTACCTCTTACTTACACATGCGTAAAGTGACTACATTGCTGTCGCGTTTCGTGCGGTGTGTAAGTAGCCGGTGTCCCAAGGAGCGGGTAGAAGGGAAGGCAACGCATCAATAAAACCTCTAAGCGCATGTCTATGGGCGTCGGTAGTCATGAAAATTGCTCCGACTGCTCGTTTGGCCCTTTATTACAGTTTTCTATGTTAAATTTAACTAAAGAGGTTAAGTAGTTTTATTAGTTATCACCTTTGCTAATATTTGTGAGAAACATGAGTGTGTGTGAATAGTGATCGCAGTAACATGTTTGAAAACCAACATTCATTCACTGTGTGATACTGATAAGAAATCAAGAGACCATTACAGATTTTATCTTAAATTAATAACCCCAGACTGCTTCTGCCTGTACTAAGCGTGCATTATACGCACAATTTATATGTAGGTATGTACGCCCCTCTAGTCAATTTTCTGCTAATGACAGCATCATTGTCAAAGGAAATTGTTCAGTTTTAGTTTACGTTTACCCGCGTTGTATATCCGAGCTCCCTTTTTCCTTTGTCTCTGTATTTGAATTTATTGTGAACATCACCATCGTCTCCGCCTCCAGCAATTGTTGTTATAACTTCATTTACCTTCAGCACCTTTAGAATGTTTAGGAGGAAATGATTTAAATAAAGGGATGTGCTTCTGTGTAATGCTTATGTCCAGTCTTTCCCAAAGTGGGCGATAACGCCCCCTTGTGGGCACTAGATGCTCAGAGGGGGGCGGTAAGGGGCCAGGAACAACATAATTGTCTTTGAATATCAAGGTGTAATAACTAATAAGGGGGCGATACGAAGTAACTGATTTTCAAAGTGGGCGTTAGACGAAAAAGTTTGGGAACCTATGGCTTGTGACGCAGTGCCAACTGCCCAATACAGCAGCACATTCTTCAGAAGTCTTAATGATAAGAAGTGCCAAAGAATTCCTCTCTCAATTTCATTCAAAGGAGAGATGTCTGTCTTCTCTTCATGTATTCTTCTGTCGTCTTTAGGTTTCGCCTTTTGGTTGACACCGAATCGTCTTGATATGAAATTAAGAATTGATTCGTGTAATCAAACTCTTGACCTGTGAACTGAAGCTATCTTAAAATTAGGATAACGTAATAAACACGTTTTTTCCTCATCATTATCTTATATGATATTTACACACCACACGAAACGCAATTTCACAGCTGTACTGTACGCCGGCATCGGCTATCGTGCATGCAGTGTGCCACTATCTCTTACTAAACATGTCGTGGAGGTAAATCTGCGTCTATCAAAGTCATTATATTCACTTCACATCGCTTATCTGTGAGCTGATCCGAGCTTGGTCACTTCCAGTTATATTATCATAATATAATAACGGACTAGGCTGGGATAACGGTTATTTCTTAATGGGGCGAAATGTCTGAAAAGTTGGCCAGGACTTTGCGTGTAAGGATGCCTATGGGAAAAGATTTTCAATATGAATCAGAATACCTTATGGGCTCCTGTGATATCCATTTCACATTGGAATGTTTCTTATTCTGTATTCTAAATATGAGACATATTTTGGACAACCTCTAGCTTACATAATACGGTAATGAAGTAATGTCTATTCGTTCTTACTTCACGTCCGCGTAATCCGCATACTCGGCTCCTCTTTGTCTCCTGCTTGCCTGGTAGTATATAGCAATCAATTCTCTGTAAATCTGCTATCTAACACCGAAAGAATTTCGGAAATCGGACCAGTAGTTTCTGAGCTTACCTCATTGAATCGTACCTTTATTATATTAGTACATAATTATATAATATATGTATGTCTTCAAAAAATATAAAATATCTATGCAATAGGCAACCATGAGATGTATAGGCATAGTCGGTGCATCAAAAAAGTATAACTGCCTGAGGCATTCCAAATTTGGTATAGTTTATTGAGCAACGCATACAGCCTGTGGGAAGGCTTGCGATAAACAATTGTATTTGCATATGTGTCTATAACGTTAATTTGCACACAATGTTTAGAAACAATCCCCATGTTTTGCTTTCGTCTCGTGCCTGGGAAACAAGCTGCCGTACTCAATAACTCTACATTCTTTTATTTTGACATGGCTCTATAGTCTATAGTTACAGTAATTTATGCGTTCGGAAATTTTAATATTCAATTAATTTGAGTTATATCCTATAGTCTATCGGTGCACATCGAATCGTTCGGAAACTATTAAGTTATTATGTAAGTTATTAAGGAAATTATTAAGTAAATAAATAAAGAAAATATTTATTTATTTATCTAGTGATGTAGGTATCGAAATCATTTTCAAGCTATAACTTAATTATTATTACATACTAGGTCAATTGTGTGATTAGTTATCGATAAAACATAATTAATCATAATTCATACACAACAAATTAATCATGCCATTGAATTGGCAATTAATTACCATATGATAATTAAAGTTGGATAAACAAACAAACAGTTGATCACACAACTTCCACGGCCGGTAATTACCTGTCAGTATATTTATCAGCATGGTACGCATGTATTATATATATTATATATGTATAAACACATTAATTAACTTTGCCAATTTTATTCATGAATAGCAATAAGTTATTCATATTTGTTTAAATAGTATAATGGGCCATACGAGTAATCGGAGCCTGACTACAGACGCCCGTAGACTTCCGGACAGAGGTTATACTGATTCGTTGCCCTTCCTACTCAATGGGCCACCGGCTATTTACACACTGCACGAAACGCGACAGCAGCAGCTGTCACTTTACACCGGTATTGTGTAGTAGAGGTACCTCCCCGGTAGTGGTGGCCCAAATTTGGCACTATCTCTTACTAAACATAATGGCTAGAATGTTTACTGAAATAATTTTGAGAACTTTTGCACTCCTAATAATTTTATTTGTGCACCTTAAGAATCCTATAACTACAATTACAACTTATTGCATTTAGTATTAAGAGATAGAGGTAGATACTATTATTAAATAATATACTTTTTTTACACTATTTCCACTTTTAATCAACTAAAATTACATTTATTACTACCGGTTTCGAAAACTTATCATCAGGTGTTTCAATGATGAGTCTTCGAATCAATGATAATTTTCGAATCAATGAATCAATGATGAGTTTTCGAAACCGGTCGTATTAAATATAATTTTAGATAATAAAAAGTGGAAATAGTATAAAAAGTATTTTATTTAATAAAAGTTTAAAGTATAATGTGAATTTCCATCAAGAAGTGACAATACATTCAATCAACTATATAGAGAGGTAGAGCCTGTGTGGGTGTGTGTATGTGTGTAAGTGTGAAAAAAAATTGTTCTTAATTTTCTGTGTCTTCATTCAGAACGCCAACTTATCATGTAGATGCGTTATTAGCGTCAATAGCTTTTGTTAAAAAAATCCTTCTAAGATTGTAAATTCTAAAAGTCTGTGTGTGTGTTATTCTATCACACAAACTGCAGGTAAAACTGCGGGGCACAGCCAAGTCTATAAATCACGAATAAAAAGATACCCCGTTGTAATATCAAACGCTCTATATGAACACGCTTCTTTATTGTCATCTATAGCAGATTCTCAGGAGTCTGTCTGTTTACACTTCACAATGCAATATTGACATTCTCTTTGTGTATTAGCTGATGGCTAATCTCTTTGTGCTCGGCTCTTTTGTGTTGGTATCATCGCCATTGACTAGCATGAGCCCACAGACGATATATTTTAATCTCAGATGATTTTCGAAATGAATTGCTGTCATTTTCTCGATTCGACCTTAATAATTTGAAATTCGTATTGTATAAGAAAAAATAATTTTGATTGAAAAGCAGATTTTGTTTTAAGATTTATAAAAAAATCTACGTTAACATAAAAATACAGCCAGCGCAATAAAGATATACGAATTAAGTGATATTAATTTATAAGCAGTAATTTAAGATTCTTTTATTGATTATGATTTTCTATTTTTTCTTGATGATAAAATATGACGTGTAAGCATTTTTGCAAGGCCTATCCTTTTAAAAACACAAAATTGTGCTTTAATTTTCATAGGAAATAAAATTTTAAAGTATAACAATTTACCAACAACAATGCGTTAATTACATTTTATAATGCAAAAGTAATAAAACAGATGACGTCATGTTTGCAACTTTGAAAATATTACATGTATTTTCAAAGTTACAAACTTTATTGTAATAAAACTATTTTACCGGATTTTTTCTCGGTTTATTTAAGTTTTTTACAATTGCGAAGTTTCAGAAGTTTTACAGCAACCATAGTCAAGAAAAACCCGTTAAAATAGTTTTATTAGAACGTGTAACATTCGCGTAAACTTAAGAAATTACAAACTTAGATTCAATAAAGCAAGAGTGTCTATGTACAGCAATTGTTCGTATGCTTTGTCGCTGTGACCTTGAATAGGCGAAGCTGCCGGTCCACTTTCATACTTGTATGCCATTTCTCACAACGTTGAACTATGTTGCAGTGTTTTAATAAGTCGACATACATCTTTGTATGTCACACCTGTGGTAGGTGGGACACATAATCTTGCTAATACATCTTGGTAGAATACAGTGTAATACGATCTAACGCGAAACCTGTTCAGACCACAGATAAAATTTTTATTGTTTATTAATTAGAATAGAAATTGGAATATATTCATTTTTGTTTGTAGGTTACAATGTAACACAATCGATCGATGACATATATATGTTAACGTATGATTTATGAGTACTAAGATATAATCTATCTGAGATTGAGTTCAAAAAATATATATAAAAATTACTATCGACCCACCAATGCTACTGCTTATAACCTTAAATCTGCCAATATAATAATAAATCTGCCAATAATTATGCTGTAAATTTTGAAAAATATACGTAAATGTTTATAAAATTAACATATTATGTCTATTAGTTTTGCTAAAGGTTCGAACGTAAGCTCTTTATTGTATTAATCACTACAATTAAGTATTCCACTACTAGAACAAGCGTATGTATATAGAATTCATATCGCGGAAACCTGTTGGATGTAGCCTCCTTAACACTCGTACATCACACGGTTAATACTAGAAAGCGTTCCAGAAAACTCAAGTCTGTGGGACGCCAGACAGGAACTGGACGGGTATACCAATAAACTTCAATAAATTATTTGTGAAATCGCCTCTCTTTGAGTAAATACAAGTTTGTCAATACAGGACCGTAACTGAAAATTATTAGTCATACTTTACTTATAAGGATACAAGTGTACTTTTTTTTTTATAGTATAGGAGGCAAACGAGCAGTTAGGTCACCTGATGTAAAGTGAACACCAACGCCCACAGACATCCGTAACACCAGAGGTCTAACAGATGATAATAATAATAATACTAATAATACAAATAACAGTTGTGTTGTCGCGTTTCGTGTCGTGTGTAGTAGCCAGTGACCATGGAGGGAGGAAGAGTTAGGAGGCAACGCATCTATAGGTATAACCTCTATGCATATCTATGGGCGTCGATAGTCATGAAAATGGCTCCAATAGCTCGTTTCCTCCTTTATCTATATACTATATAAAACTCAAACGTGACATAGCCATCTATCAACGCACAGCCCAAACCACTGACGGATCAAGCTGAAATTTGGCATCCAGGTAGATGTTACGACGTAGGCATCCGCTAAGAAAGGATTTTTAGAAATTCAACCCCTAAGGGGGTGAAATAGGGTGTTGAAGTTTATATTGATTTCTTAGAAATTAAACGCGGGTGAAACCGAGGGGCACAGCTAGTGCTTTATAAAAAAAAACTTACTTAACGTCACTTTATATATGTGGCTATTAAGTTAGTGAACACGCATGGCATAGGTATGATATGTTTTGTGCATAAGTATTTAAATTAACTTGGAAAATTCCTGTTATTGTTGTACTAAAATATAATAAATAACTACATTTTTGTGTAAGATATTTCATACTACATGATCAGATAAAATAAAAAACCATTTTAGATCTTTTTATTTGGTCTGAGTTTTAGACTTCAAGAATGTCTGAATGTCTAAATCTAAAATTTAAAGATTCGAACGTACGACCAACATCTCAACCTACTAAAAACTAGTATTTATTCTAGTTTTTGCTAGTTGTAAAGCAAACTAAAAGTAGAAAAAACAATTAAAAAACTTTTTCGTTTTCTAGTTGTCTAGTATAGCTAGCTTGCTTTGGCTACTCATGTGAAACAAAGTTTTCCAAGTTTATATTATCTAGTTACAAATCCAAGTTTAATTGCTCCTGTGGGTGGCCATTTACAATGATAGATTTCAGAATGAAAATGAGGTCACATACAAAAACGTTGGGGCTCAGTTTTAGTCCATATTACTTCAGTGACAGATCAGGTCATCTCAGCCTCTTTAATATTACCAGCCAGTATTTTTAAGGTCAGCAAAACATGGCCAAATGATGTTTAAAATGTTCGCTCCAAGCCGCGAATCTGGCATGAAGGTGACGTGTGCATGATGTCAACATTTAATGTTAAGGAAATGTGTATAGAACAAGTAATCTCGTCCTAGCCGATTTCGGCTACGGCGGCCGTCTCTATAGAGACGAGCCAGATGCGCAGGACATATTATAGTGCACAAGTGTGCGCGCAGACACAAGTGCACTCTCTGTTCCCTCACTCTCATATTCCGATGAGACGGCAATCCGACACGACCGGTGAGAAATCAGGCGCAGGACCGACGGCTTAACGTGCTCTCCGAGGCACGGGAGTGTACCACCGCCAACTTCCTGGCTCCGGACTGTTATTAGAAATTGAAAAATCCCAATAACAATTTTTGGTCCGACCCGGGTATCGAACCCAGGACCTCACGTCTGTGGTTCAACACGCTTACCACTAGACCAAGAGGCAGTCAATAGAACAAGTATAGAATCGTTTTTTGGAGTAAGTAACACTTTTTTTCGCGCGCTTGATTTGGGGAATAAGCTGATGCATGTGTAACGAGAGCGTTACGAAAACTGTCAGGCGGAAAAAAACGATCGGACGAGGCGAACGGAAGTTGAGAGGGAGATATAAGTTACTGGAGATAGGAAGAGAGAGAGTTACGTTGTTTTTATTAAGTTTTGAAATGTGTATAGAAACATTTTTAAAATCCATTTTTAGATTAAGTCCGTTTTATGTTTCATTTCTTCACTCTAACGTGCTCTAATGTGTCTCTAATGTCTCTAACTATCTATGTCTTAAATATATTTAAATTATTACTTTACAAATAATACATGTATTTAAACAATGTTACTTCATAACTCGGATCTGTCTGGTAGAGTTGTCTCTATTTCAATGAACAATCATTTCTTCTTCTTCTTCTTTTCTTTCAAAAAGAATAAGAAGAACAATCTTTATTATTTAAATAAAAAGATTTTTAATTATAATTAATGTTAATAACACTAATATTCGAAACCAGAACTTTAGTACAGATTTAAATGAAACTAACACAAAATTCATACTTACCTAAAAATCTTATTGTATACTTATATGCATAGATTTAGAATGTACAAGATACACAATGTCGGAACGGAGGCGAGACATTAAAAATATT
>LUGF01032777.1:109704-126564 GCA_001625245.1 Calycopis cecrops | reverse complement strand
TCATTTGTTGGTCATATTTCGAGAAATAGGATGTCCTAAAGTTAAGTAGTCCAATCATAGCAACCTTCCCCTAATATAACCTCTAGGCATCGGTAGCCATGAAAATGGCTCCGATTTCTCGTTTGCCCCTTTATGCTATAAAAAAGCAAAATAAGTTCCATTTGAATGTAATGTCCACTGATTGACCGGCTTCAATGCGAGCGAAGCTGCGGGAAAATCTAGTACTTATATAATAAAACTGTAATTGTAAAATGTATGTGCACGCTAATCTTAGAAACGGCATAACCGATTTGGATACAGTTTTCGGGAATATCTTTTTTATGGTATATGGACCAAACGAGCAGTCGGAGCCATTTTCATGACCACTGACGCCAATAGACATCCGCATAGAGGCTAGACAGATGCGCTGCCCTCCTTTCTGCTCCCACCTCCATGGGCCACCAGCTACTGCCTACTTACACACCGCACGAAACGCGACAGCACAGCTGTCACTTTACGCCGGTATCGCGTAAGCGAGAGGTAGGTACATCCCCGGCCGTGCCGGCCCAATTCGGCTGCATGCAAGCATGCAGTGTGGCACTACCTCTTCCTATCTTGTGATGGGCTTCACTTAACATTTAGTGTGTCTTACGTGGGTGAAACTGCAGGGTGCAGTTTGAAATATAATTAACACGGTCAGAGCTCAACTCCCAAGGCGCTTCCGCGAGTGCCCACCGCCGGCAGCAGCTGCCAATAAGCCGCGGGGTCAACGGCCCCGCTTCTAATTCGCAAACTGTTTACTTTACATATTTTAGGGAGGCGTTTTTTTTTATGGTATAAGATGGCAAAAGCGCAGTCAGAGCCATTGTTATGACTATCGACGAGCATAGAGAGTCGGATGCATAGCCCTCCTTCCTCCTACATGGGCCACCGGCTACTTACACATCGCACTAAACGCGACGGCACAACTATCACTTTGCGCCGGTATCGCGTAAGCGAGAGGTACCTCCCCGGACGTGCCGGCCAAATTCGGCAGCGTTACTTCTTACTAAATTGCCTTTTATCATTGTTTTTGTTGTTAAACATTTAATCAGATGAACATATTTTTTTACCCGTACGAAGTCGCTGTTGGTTAAAAATACATCAAAGTCCTTTCTTGTCTTGTCCAGTCATCAACACCGTTTGTGTCCTTTTGATGTACGGCCTGTTTGATCTTTATCTGTAACTAAAAATATAATTGTTTGCTTAGGTTATGTGCGATTTCGCGCCATAGAATGTTTATACTAATATTATGTAGCTGGAGTTAGGTTGTACGCTCTAATCTGAGGGACTTATTAGAACTTCTTTGGAAATAGTGTGTAAATAGCCCATTTATCGAAGGCTTAGGTATAAATATTGAAACAGCCATTCATCAATAAGGCTAACACCACGCTTCTACCAATAGCGGAGTACGCAGGTCATTCGGATGAAACCAAGCGAGTCACGAATAGCTTTTATGTCATTGGTTACTGGTACCAAGTGTTGGTTGTAAAGTATGTCCCAGTGATGTAATAAGGGACGTTATGTCCCAATCGCGAAAGAAGGGACGTTACAATGTGACAAGAATCGTTAGGTCCCAGTGACATAACAACCGACGTAACGAATTGACAAGGGGAGTAACGTCCCAGTAACGTAAAAAGGGACGTAACGTCATAGCGACGTAATAAAGGTTGTTACGATGTGACAAGGGACGTAAGGTCCTATTGACGTTATGACGTGACAAGGGACGTAAGGTCCCAGTGACGGAACAAGGGACAAAATATCCCAGTGACGTAATAAGAGACGTCACGACATACGTCCCAGTGACGCATTGGAAAATTGTAAATGAAGCAAACTACGTGTTTCTACGCATTATACTGTGTGTACTAGAATACTTTATTATATTATTTAGCTAATTCTAAGCTAGGTTATTTGAAACCCGTACAAGAATAACTGTCCTCAATGTGGTAAAACTTTCTTGTATATAATTGCACCACAGTATCTATATTTAAATGTCGTTATTGCATTCAATGTAATATACCTACGTATGAACATTTTTTGTAATAGATCTATATTCCCAGCTAAACAACATTAGTTTAAGCTTAAATTGAAAAGACCTAAAAAAATTCAAATTAATATCACATTTGGACGCAAGCCTATTAGCTATTCCATGAGTAAGCCTGCTGTATAGTTACCGAAACGTCGGATTTTTTTTATCCCATTTCATATGAAGGAGGGTCATGATTTTCGCGTGCATACAAATACTAGCTTCCGCCCGCAGTTTCGCCCGCTTGGATTCCGGACTTCAAAAATGGAGTTATTATACATAATATAAACCTTCCTCACTTGAATCACTCTATCTATTTTTAAAAAACCATCAAAATCGGTTGCGTAATTTAGTGATCTAAGTATACAGGCACACAGACGGCGGAAAGCGACTTTGTTTTATACTATGTGGTGATATATTTCTATGTTTCCAACAACAGGCTGAAAGGCTTGATGGATTTGTGACAATAGTTTCGTCTTGATAATAGGTACCTACTATAATATAAAACTGAGTAAATTTATTTGTCGGATCAATTGGATTTTATTTATTATTCAATTTATGTTTATCGTGTAGAATAGAACTTCTAGTAGGTTGTACTGCTCCGGGAATGCATTTGGTAAACCTCCGGTGTGTGCTTTGGGCGTTGGTGCTCACTTAACATCAGATGGTTGTTTGCCCGTTAGCTATAAAAAAAACTTCGCTACTGTTTGACAGTTCATGATTTTTATGTGAATATAATATGTATAAGTGATATGAGAATAGAGAAAACCAGAAGACGGTATTATCTTCGCTGGTCAAATACAGTTTGTTGGCAATTGCAACAGTTATCTGAATAAAAAAAATCTATTTTCCAGTAATATTTTCAACTTGTCATTGCGTTCAGATTTTTCCATAGAATTTTAAGAATTTTTGTAATAGGTATTTCCACGCTGTATAATAGGGCTGTCGCTTACACGATAGCGGAGTAAAGTGACAGCTGTGCTGTCGAGTTTCGTGCAGTGTGTAAGTAGTGGATGGCCCATGGAGATGGGAGGAGGAAAGAGGGCAACACGTCTGTAAACCTTACTGCGGATGTCTTTGAGCATCGGTAGTCATGAAAATAGCTCCAACTGCTCGTATACCCATTGTGCTACAAAACAATAAAAAATCACACTTACCTATGCTAGTGAAACGGGCAATAAAATAATTCTCTATCTAGATGCGAAGGTAAAAAAATGACAAAAAGTGAAATTCGTGAATGCATTCCAATCATAATAGAACACATAAAATGTTTGTGTCCAATCTATTATCGTCATACTTTCACTTGTGATTAAAGGGTTTTTAAAGTAAAAGACAAGTGAAAATGACAAATGCTGAGTCATGAGTGTCACATCTATACATATAATAAAACAAAATTCGTGTGTCTGTACATTGAATAAATTTACGAAAAAATAATTGGGGGCGATGTTGAAATAGTATTCAAACACTTTCAATGATTTTTAATTTTTTGCTTGTCTGTTTGTCCGAGCTAATCTCCGAAACTACTGAACGGATTCGAATGAAACTTTTTGTGGTGTATAGACACTAAGCCTGGTCAACATCAAAAACACTTTTTACTGCGGTAAAATCGCTCATTCCTACGGGAAATCCGAATTTTAGCACACTGCAAGCAAACAATAACAAATCACTTTGATTATATTACCTACTACGCTACGCGAACGAAGTCACAGGCACCAGCTAGTTATTAGTAAATGCATAGTCTTGCTAATTTTATGTAACATCATAATTTTGTGACCAATTAAATTATTTCGTTCTTTCTTTTTTTCTTTTCCTGTCACAATGTTAGTTCCCATCTTCTACGTAACGGCTGAACCGATTCTCATGAAATTGTGCGTGCATGTCGGGAATCGGCCAACATCTATTTTTCATCACATTTCCACGGGATCGAATCTCACGCGGGTGAAACCGCTAGCGCAGCTAGTAGTAAATATCTAGTAATATGTTTATGTTGCAAGTTGGAACTAGTCACTCTAGACACAATAATAACACATCTTCTTGGTAAGAGGTAGTGCCACACTGCATGCTTGCATGCAGTCGATTTGGGCCGGCACGACCGGGGAGGTACCTCTCGCTTACACGAGAACGGCGTAAAGTGTCAGCTATGCTGTCGCTTTCCTTCGGTGTGTAAGTAGCCGGTGGCCCATGGAGGTGGGAGGAGAAAGGAGGGCAGCGCATCTGTATAGCCTCTATGCGGATGTTTGTAGGCGTCGGTAGTCATGGAAATGGCTCCGGCTGCTCGTTTGCCCTCCTATATAAAAAAAAAAAATCTTCACGCCAGTTCCCGTCTGGGTAGACTGGATACAATTATTGTAACTAATGAAATATTTAAAACCTACAGTACCTACTACCCAACACCGCGTTTTAGGTTCCAATCAAGGCCTGCGCAGAGGGGACTTTCTTGTCCGCTAAAATAGATCGCTTACAACTGTATCGAGTAACGCAAATGAGCAGCGCAAATTTCACTTTACATTGTTAATGGGAATATCTTCCCACACCGGATAAAATAATATTGATGCGAAAGAAGAGATGTTGTATCTTCATCTAAGAAGTTATCAATAACGAGCTCATTAAAATGGAAATTGAAATATTATTTTATTGAATCAATTGAGCTGTTATACCGGCGCTGGATTAAGGTCTGAAGGTGACTTGGAGACCGTCAAGTTGAGAAAAGGGGCCCCTTGTGTAGGCTTGCCATCCGTCCGGGTTTCCCGGATTTGTCCTAGTTTAGAGGGCGTCCGGGGAGCGTCCGGGCGGGGTTTTATTTGTAGTCCGGATTTTGATTTGATTTTTGAATGATTGATTTGATTAAAAAAACTAAGACTAAAAATTTCAAGTTTTGGAAGAAACGTTTATGGTTACTGGAAGTTTTTTTTTTTTAAGTTCGTCGTTTAGTTTAAAATAGCATTAAATAATAATAATTGGTTTATGACCATTAAAACTATATTTTATTCTTCTGAGTATGAAAAATACTATTTTCTCACGTCCGGGTAGGAAGCTCCGAAATCCGGGGTTCTTACATGCCTTGTCCTGGTTAACAGTTTTTTGAGATGGCAACCCTACCCTTGTGGGAACAAAAATGATCTTAGTTAACTGGATCAGGCGCTGGCAGTACCTTAATGAAGTGATTGTCCTCACACTGGTTTAGTTTTATGGGTAATAGGGTATTTGACAATTTTTTGATTTTTTTTTATTTCATACTTTATGACTTGTTAAACACGTTATGATAAATATTTCCAAAAAACAAGCAGTATTAACAACAAAAAATAATGTTAAAGTTTGAGTTATTACACTCGCGCCTAAAACAATGCAAACTGTCATGGCGGCGCAATTCGGCTAGGGTTTACTTGCCGGTGACGTCATCTGAGTTTCAACCGATAACAAAACGTTTTTGACGTTGACAAATAATTAATTGCTTCTTTATTTCGCAAATTTTACAATAACTATGCATTTTTTTATATAAAATAGCCTTATATACTGTTTATTATTATCATAATTAATATGATGACTATAATTCGTAGTATATTTTTGATAGTGTCAAATAGCCTATTAATTAGGCTACACTAAATTTAGTAAGACTAAGAGGTATTTCTCCTTCCACCTACATCAGCCACCGGCTACTTACATATCGCACTAAACGCGACAGCACAGCTGTTACTTTACGCCGGTCGGTCGTGGTGGTGGTGGCTGGTTCGTGTAAGGGAGAGGTACCTCCCCGGTCGTGGCGGCCCAATTCGGCTACATTCAGTATAGCACTACCTCTTACTGACTTTATATTAAATTTGTATTTACATTATTTACATTCTCAGTAGATTATGAAGACAGCCGTTATCTATAATGGCGCCTACAAGACTAGTTACTTTATTCTAAAGTAAATTTTTATTTTTTCCAGTTTGCGATGTGGTACACGTGGATCGTGTTATCGCTGGTGTGTTGTGCACTGGTAGAGGCTGGTGAAGTGGAGGCTACTGGCGCGCCTGAAGCAGTGGCTACCACCCGCGCCCCCCCGCGCACCCTCGACCGCAAGGCGGACGAGCTGGCGTGGCACTCCTGGCTGCAGGACCCCGAAAATGAGAACCAGAACGCCACGCACAGACGTATCACCACCAAATCCCTGTTCATCACTCCTCTCGTCTGCCCCAAAGGCCAGCGGTACGACAGAAACGGTTGTGTTCAGGTAAAGCTCATACAATATAACAATACTTTTTTTTATAGATAATGGTCACCGCACACTTATCACCTCAGAAAGGGAACGTAAACGTTACGTTGCGTTTCCCATTAGTGTGCGTTGCAGTATGGAGTTTCATACAAAGAATACTGAATAGCTTGAGGCGATACGTTTGCGTTCCCTTTCCGAGTTGACAAGTGTGCGGTGACCATTAGAGGGCAAACGAGCAGTCGAAGCCATTTTCATGACTACCGATGCCCACAGACATCCGCATAGGGGTTATACAAAGGCGTCGCTCTCCTTCTTCCTCCCTCTCATTCCTCCTCTAATACTAGTTATAATACAGGTAATCCTTAGTAATAGTAGTAATTTATTATGGAGTAAAATCTGCTGAAATTAAATTTCTAGACTCTACAAGAATCATACATTTTTTGATGTTTCAATTTAAGAAATATAATTCTTTATTTTCAAAGGATCTTGAATATGTGTTTGTGGGAGTCAAAGTACCTCACATATATCTATCATAACGTCTTCATAACCAGCATACCTTTCCTCACCCAGCCTTTATGTGTCCAGTTCAGTGGGACCATTCATAACCTCTCAAACCTTACGTCGTCTCTAGTGCCTACGGTTCTGACTCGAGGCCTCAAAAGTCAAAATCCGAAGTTAAGTTTCATGCTGATGTTATTCACGACGAGAAAAGGAGAATGAAATTTATCATTTTTTTAATGGGAAGGATGGGAAAATTAGTACTAGCCACTAAAAGCCATGGAGAACCTTCGGCCTCTGGATCTATCAGCGACAGGATAATTTGACTACGCGCCACTAGGCGATTATTTAAAACTACCTTCAAAGAACCGTTATATTGAGGAAAAAAGCAATCTCGCTACTTTTACCTTGCCCATATCTAAATTAGTACACCCCACGTCATTCGCTTCCAATTTAGTAGATAACTTTCATATCATAATCATCATTGTTTTCAGATTGTAACCGTTCATAAGGATGAACACGAGCGCATACTGGTGGATCAACTGAATGCGTTCTTCACATCGGCCCCGAATAATGGCAATAACGGCGAAGACCAGTACGACTATGGGGATGAAGAGCAGGGACCTCTGCAACTGACTATACCCATTGGTCAGGATCCTCAAGCGCTGCAGATAGACTTGGCTGCGCAGGTAAAGTTATATTACCTAAAGGTACTGCTTACGCTCGTTTCAAAACATGATGAACAAACTTCCAAGCAGGACTGAAGTAAAACCTTAACATGTGACCTTACCCAACCCACATTGGCGTACTAATTGACTGTGGACTGAGTAATTAGGCCTTTTTTTCGTATAAGAGGCCTAATAGTCGAAAGTATTGGTCAAATGTAAATAATATATGTAGATATGTCGTTTGTGGAATCGATGGTCGGTACACAGGAACTATCTAAAAATATAGGCTACAAGCGTATGCTACCTGTAGATACATTATGTCTAATGCTAACGATAACACATCCCAAGAATTTAAATTTATATTTTACTCTGTAAGCACACGTACGTACTTCTTTACGTTATTAAAAGGACTTTTTTATTATTTCCAGGCTCAAAACCAACAGCCAGCGTATGCACAACTTGATAAGAAAGGAGGAAAAATTCCTGACAATGAAGCCGCGAGCATAGAAGCCGAACTGGAACTTCTTAAACTACAAGCTACGTCCAAAGTTAACCGCACTGGTCAACTGGACGGTAGCAATATCCATTCTCATAACTTATTGAACAATTTACTTACTTATTCCGACAAACCGAAGCGAGATAGCCCTCTTACAAACTCAACTGAAGAAGAAACTATTCCTGATAAGGGACAAGAAGAACTAATCTTTGGACACGTTAACGTTGACCCTGTAGTATACAATGTACAAAATCAAAAAAAGGAGGAGGGTATACTAGAGGAAAATAAACATGGTGGTGATACTCTAGTACCACACGCCGAACAATTGCTAGCCAACATGACCAATACTGACACCCAGAACAAAACTGACGCTGAAATACCAAACACAACGATGCAGTCTTTGAAAGCTGCTCCCGAACAAAGCAAGCTAAGTCCAGAAAACGAATATTCAGATATAGGTGAAGCCATCAAACTGATCAGCAGATACGCTGACGTGTCCACCGATGACAACATGAAACAAGATTCGCCCGCAGACGAAAGTGTATTAGGAACACGCACAAAACCGCAGTACAGACGCAACAAACCAAAGATTGCTGATGCTCTTAAGGATTCTCCGGTGGAGAACTCGGATCTCTCTTCGGGCAATAAAGGGAAACTAAACCTCAACAGTGCTGATATATGGAGGTACCGTTGGCCAAATGCCTCACCACCACCAGACTATCCGTTCAAGCACTTGCAAGATTACTGGCAAGGGCGCAATCAAGTCGGAGGACTTTATAATTCTATGCACGAAAATCCCAGACGCCATCACCATTCTTATCCTCACAATTTTCGTCCTCGAACCTACACTTTCACAGGTCCGTCGGATCCTTCTTACCCTATGTTCAGAGAACCGTATCCTAGACTACGTAGATATTCCCACAAAATCGGCGACCATATTGATAATCCCACGAAGTCACACGCTATCAATCAGGATCTTTACAGCCTTCTCGGATTGAGGCACTGGTTTGGTAGCGAGGGTGCGTCAAAAAGATAGACGAATTTATTTGATTTAGCTAATTTGACGTTACCCGACGACATATTCAGGAAGCTATGGAATTCGTGTTGGTATCTATGGAGTTTCAACGTATATCGATGTCTTAGTGATGTATTTTATCGAGTCCTATTAACTTCTACTGTTACACTAAGATAATAAACCATAGCTTTCAGTATGTTAGCCTATTTATTTCAAAGCCAAAAATTACAGTCATATAATTATGTTAATATTTGTTAGATGTTTTAAGTTCGTGTAAATATTTCTACAATAAGTGTTTAATTTTACTTCCGAATAATGTTTATTAATTAGTAGGTATTATTGTTGTTCTGTATTATGTAGTGTTGTATTACTAATTTATATTTATTCGATGTATATTTTTTGTTGTTGGATTTATTCATGTGAAAATTAAATGTATGTCTTTAAATGTACATCGGCACTGGCTTGCCTTTACTCGTTTATCTAATTTAAATGTATAATGTATGTACTTACGAAATTAGTTATGTATCCTCGACAATGTAGACATAATTTCGTTTATCAAACGATTTAGATCTTCGGACACCTAAAGCCCGCCTATAATATAACAGTTTTATTTAAATTATCGATTATAATTAGTTACATTAATAAAATTTCAAAATATTATCTTCAACATAGGGTCAGCGTATATTGGGAGAGTGGCGCGAAGTAACTAATTTTGTTTGTTTTCTATTATTTCAACTTATTTACAATTTATCTATAATAACTATACCTACATCAGTATTTCTAGACGACAGCAAAGCTCAATTAAAAAAAACGTTGAATGTACTTTTTTGTTTTACCCCTTACTGGCGCCTAATATTCAATTATTTTTTTTCTAAATTGGCCAGGTTGACCTCTTTACCACCATTCCTCCGGTCCACGCTGATCCTTCATTAACAGATCTATGGCTTCAAATAAATAATTTTATTTTTTTAAATATAATCATTTATAATACATGCGTAGGTATAATATCAATGCAACTACAATAAACCAGCTTTACTTACCTACCTTCTACAATGTACCGATATCGATCCCACCAAAGCTTAGTAATTTAAGAATTTATTTTTAATGCTATAATAAACTACTGATTGCTAATTCTCATAAGTTTTAATGTGTATTTTTCTACTGATTAATTGTCTGTTTTTCAAGGATATACATTTATAATGCCCAGATTAAATATATATAATCTAACATTAACTTGGCTGGATGTTTAAAAAAACTGCCGTCTTAGTTTCCCGACGGCTTTACAGAAAAGGTGATGAAACTTGCCACAATAAAAAAATAGACCACGCAGCTGAAGTAAAACTTAATTATTGATTTAAAACACAAAAATATTACCGTATCTACTTTACCGTGGTTACAAACACATTATGTCACATGATATTTATTTTTTAATTATTTATAAGGTTCACTTAGATTGAATTTGAATGACAACTTCCATTGGCCTCGCCCGATGTGTGATTTTTGTAACGCTCTCGCCACCTTACTCCCCAAGGCAAGCACGCGCATAGAAGTTTTACTTCAAAAACACTAAAAAATTACAACCAGTGTACACGTTTACGTTTAATTGTCTTATATTGCATATCTGATGGCCTTTGCTTTAACCCAACAAGCCCTCAAGTTGATTGCGATTAATATAGTTTTAAACTTAAACTGCAGATAAAACTTAATTAAAGTGCTAAACTGCAGATATAACTATATTCTTTATAAAAAATGCTTCGTTCGCTACCTTCTTTTTTTTAATATGGCATCTTTATTAAAAAATCAAGAATTTAGTTTAATAGATTTAGGGTAGATTTATCAAGCAAACCTAATATTAAAATTGAAAATAAAAATCTGACGAATGTAGGAGTTTTTTCTGTGACACTTGAATATAATACAATTTGTTTATTTATTTGATTTATATATAAAACTGCCCTATTAAAAATTTATTGTAGGTAAGCACCAAATTTATTACATCATTTTGACAAACATCTATTAATTCTATGCCAGTATTGTATTGTAAATATGAATGTGTTATAATAAATTATTGAAAGTAATTAAATACTGTTCTTTTATTTATGAAATACCTTGAATAATACAACCATGCAGTTTAAAGACATTTATTTAAAAAAAATCTTAATAACATTTATAATACATAATTCCTACACATGGAGTCAAATACAAACGCTAATAGTAATTTCAAATAAATTAGAAACCTGATCTTGCATATACTTTATTTGGATACTCAAAAAATATATCATACAGCCAATCACTTTGTAACAAAATCTTATGACAAAGAAGCAATATAAAAATATTAAATTCAAGTAATTTGTACATAATATCACAATTAGACATAACACTTAAATAAATGTTTGAGTATTTAGGGACGCAAATTGCACTAGAATGCTCCAGATTACTACATTAGTTCTACTTTCAACAGATTATACAATGCAAACTATAAAAAATATTTACATATATGTACTAGCTACTTTACAGTGTGGCTGTCTGGGATTCGTCAAGCATAATAAATAATACTTCAAAAACATTTGTTATCAGTCTCTTCTTAACTTACAAAATTCATTATAATTTTGTAAAAAAAGGTAAGAGATAAGTTTGTTGTTAAGGTAATCTCCAAAACTGCCTGAACTGGTAATTGAATTTGGCACATGGATATATTATGACAATGAAACTAATAACTAGTAGTTCCCCTGGGGTTACATTTGGCAAGAAGCCCTAGTTTTCAAGTATTAATGTTTCCATATTCAAATATTTTAAAGTTTTAGCAAATGAATTCAAATGAATCACTGGTTACACACAAAAAAATACAATCTCTATATATACTGCCTACATTAATAAACCAATGTAAAGGAAACAAATTAATTTTTAATATATAGTAAGCAATGTTCAAATTATATTTGAATAGGTATTTCCTAATTTTCGATTAAAAAAAATGAAAATAGCACCATATACTTAAAACAAAGAATAACAAGTTCGATGTGGGATGATTAAGCAAAAAAAAAATGTTGAATTCGAATTTTCAAAGAGTGAAGAAATTTTTCATTATTTTTTTTCTGATCAGTTTATCAGTTATAGAACTTTAGCTCAGAAGGCTTTCACCAAAAATAATAATTTCTGTTTTAGCTTGATGATTAATGAAAAGCAAACATTTTTAGAAGTAGATGCAAGAGCAGGCAACACTAACATTGTTCATTGTTGATCATGATGTTTAAATAAGGTCTATATCCAGTGTCCATTATTAATCTGATGTCTTTTAAATGATATCAAAATAGATATTACTTATGGAACAAGTAAGTACTATCAGAAACAAAACATGTATTTGTCCAAAATTGAAGGTATCCGCAATTCTTTCATCTGAACTCATAAATTTGGATACTGTGTTCCGGTACATGGCTTAATGTGAGAGATTGAAACCTAAAATGAAAATAATATATAAGAATTGGCACAAAAAAGCATTACATGATAAACATAAAAAAGTGAATTTAAGAAAAAATAAATAGCATTTATTAGCAGCATAAGTTGAGTGAAGTAATTATCCAAATATAAGTGATAATCTAAATTTAATTATGTCTAATTATTTATATAACAGATAGCTCTTATTAGATTATAATGTACACTTAATAAAATACCATATTATTGAAACTGCACATATACTGGTCCCATTACTTTAAAGCATTTCATTTCATTAATTATAATTCAATTGAATTCAATTATTATGCTTACCACTCTGAGCTTCTGTGATAGTAATAACCCTCAATGGTAGCGGCGGACTTATGGAAGCAAATATAATAGAACCCAGCAAATGAAGCACCATTGATATCCTTGATAGTATGATCGGGCACTAAAAAGTGTTCCTTCCACCTCATAAAAACATAATCAGCCTTTGCAAGAGAATCATAATCAAATGAATCCGAATTGAATGTCTTTAGATAGGGCACAAAAAGATCAAATTTACTCTGAAATAAAAACATTGAACTATAGCAAAAAATAAAATATTAAAAAGATAGTTATGTTAAATCCCAGATACATGTAGGGCACATTATAATGTTTTTTTTCCTTTTCAAATTTGACTTTGCAACAAATTTATAGCATAATTCTTATTATCATAGTACCATTACAATCGAAAAATATCTTTAACACAGAAGCTTACTTCATCATCTATTTCATTTGTTAATTGAAATTATTTAAAAACATATAGAATTAAACATTGCACTCCACACACAGACATTCCTCTGCCTTATATTGTACCCTTTTTCATTTTGTACCCCAAATGTTTTATGTCAACAATCATTCGGCACAAAAATTAACTAAAAATATTGATCTGATAACAGTATTACACTCATCTAATAATCGCTAGATTATTAGATAAAATAGGAAAACTATTTATTTATTTATCTATGCAAGATAATTTGGCTAAAAAAAACGAAAAATGTTAGGTCATTTATAGCCACTACAAGTTACCAGACTATTTATTACTGTTTCGGTAAAGTTACAAAATTTTTCAATCAGAGGTTGAAGAAACTAAGTATGTAAATACAACTGATATAACTAAATTAACTGGACATATTATGAAATCTTTTTGACCAATTCTATTTACAACAGATTGAAATTAAGACGGTTTCCGCTTAATACAGAATTTGCACACTTGATGATATAGTATATTGCGCATTGCCTCTTAGATAGATTATGTTACTTTTGTCCCCATGAGGTTTAAATCATTACTTCAAGTATATTAATCACAAACAACAAAAATAAATACATACCCAGTGCTTCCTATCAACATCTTCATCGGCATCCCATTTTCTAGTGAGAAAGGGATATTTGGCAGATATTATTTCACCATCAAAGAATGTTGTAAGAGTGGGAAATTCCTCTGTTAAACCTTTGATTTTTAAATAACCACAAAGGTATGAGTTTTCTTCATCAACATGCTGTAAACATTTATTAAATTGAAGACAATGTAAAACACAAGTAATAATAGTTAAAAACATACTAAGTTTGTTTCTGAAATAATTTAAGAAAAATATATTCTTTGTAGTCAAGATTCAAAATACCTTTGGCTTTAAATAAAGTTTATTTTAATATTCATGTATATATATAATTTTGCGCACTTAGTCTAAATTACTAACCTGCAAAACTACTTCGACTTCATATAGTTTTCCCTTAGATTTTTGGTGCCCTTGAAATTTAGAGCCGTTATAAAGCAAAGATTTTGTCACACCAGGCTGTTTGGAGTTAGCTGGTGGAGGAGGTGTTATATCAACTTTAACGGGCATTATTTTCCATCAAGACAAGGACCAGCAATTGTATTTGTTTGCCCAAAATTGGTTATAGATAAACAACCATCAGTATTTAGTTTATTTCATGACAGATTATAGTTTCGTTCCAGCAGTTTCTATACAAAAAGTATTTTCATATTTCTGGTTAATTAAATTTATTGAGCTTTCACGCGAGTAAATCTATTACGTTTCAATTTGTAGGTGATCTTTTATACAGAAAAGGAAGTGAAAGTTTAAGTCAAAAATCAAAATTACGCACGATCTAATGCGCTATTACTTGCGTAAAATTATAAATATGAAGAGGGTTGCCAGTGTACAATTGCCTTTTGCTAACCAAAACCACCAACAAACCAAAACTTATATACGCAAAATCTTATCAAACAATCCTATATAAATTATTTCAACTACTTTTAACTTATGAAGACTTGCACATATAACATTCCATTTGAATGCAAACATTTTTGACTAAATGGATTTGTCTATTGTTTTTGAGAATATCGATAATTTATATTGTTGGCAATAACTGGAATAATAATAAGTCGCTAGCCAAACTTTAACTGATTTCTCGTAGTTTCGAAAACAAAAAAAAATAGGTATACTATTACAAAAATTTTAAAACAAAGAAATTGGAATTACTTCCTACTCCTTCTACTTTCTTCTGAATAAATTCGTTGCGGGTCTCAAGACAGATTGAGCTTTTTCCTGGGACTCCCTGCGATCATATCAATGGGAACGAGTGGTGGGCCAAAGCCCGATAAGAAAAATAAACAATGATACCTATCTTTTTAAAATGATTTTAAAATAATTGATGTAATCTACTTTACAATGGTTCGATTGATCTTTTTTTTTTTTTTTTTTAGATAGAATATACGCTAAGTGACTGAAGGTCAGTGCAGCTTCATCGATATGAGAGGTGAACTCACCTGGAGCGTCGAACCTCTGTACTTGTGGTCGATAGGGGGACAGACCCCCCCTTCTTTCCCAGACTAATGGGAGAAGGCAAACCAGACTTATTGCGATTAATAGGTTGTACTATTATTATCTGGCCGAGGACAACGGGTGTCCTCAACTCCCCACCTTTAACGGAGGGGAGCAGCTCGCGCGCGGCAGCTAAAAAGTGGCCGACACGGGTCATGAGCTTGAGCGCATCCAATAGCTGCTGGAGTGCCGCAGGGTAGCTGTGTCTCCCCAGCGCTGTACAGCCTATACGTGGCCGACACCCCGACAACGTCGGAGGTCACCCTGGCATTGTACGCAGATGACACAGCTTACATAGCGACCTCCATAAACGCGGCCCATATGGCCCGTAAGCTACAAAGAGCATTGGACCTGCTCCCAGATTGGCTTGAGAAATGGCGCCTATCAGTTAACCCTAGTAAAACACAAGCCTTGTTCCTCTCACGCAAAAACAAGCCCCCCGACCTAGTGATTGCCGGCGAAACGATCCCCTGGGTTCAGAAGGCCAAATACCTAGGGGTCACTCTTGACCATCACCTCTCGATGAGACATCATGTTAGAAATATAGTGGGCCAGGCTGGGGTAGCGACGCAGATGTTGCGCCCGGTACTCCAGTCCGGACTTCCGCTACAGTTAAAACTTGCCATCTATAAAACATATATCAGGCCCAGACTGACGTACGCGGCGCCGGCATGGCTACACCTGACCGCGGAGTCGTTTAAACAACGCCTCCGCGCAAAGGAGAGCATAGCCCTTAGGCTAATTACCAGGGCACCGCGGTTTGTCAGAAACGATGTCATCCGTAAAGGCTTAAAAATTGAAACACTAGAAGATTTTACTAAAAACATTGCCCGGAACCTCTTCAAGGCTGCCGATAGTTCGGAATTCCCCCTTATCAAAAACATAGCCCCCTGGCACGCCAGACCACCGGACCACAGACCATTCCCAAGAACAGACATTACTACCAAATCAGACTCAGAATAATATAAATTATTTTATACTAATCTGAAGGATAATTAAACTACTAAATATAGAAATATACTTCGTTTGTACTAATTAAATCACCAAATTATTATATCTAACTATGCATTCTTACCCATTACTCACTTTCCATAACATTCAACATTCACTAACATAACACATTACATTACACAAACACCTACACACATATACATACATAAAACCCAAAAGCATTCCCTGACAACTAATATATCCATTCAAATAACATTCCATTTCAAAATATAAGTCGATATACAAATAGTTAAAACTGCCTATAATGGCCACTCCCTCACTATCTAGTTGTTTCAAAATTATTACCCACTGTTCTATTGTTCCATTGTATGAGATAAGAATGTGTCCGAAACTCTTTCGCTTTATTCACTAAAGTAAATTCAAAGAGCAAAGTAGTCACAAAACTTAACTCAAATCCCGAACACTTTAGTGATTCCAGAAGCAGCAGGACAGCGGCGGACTGCACTAAGCGCTGGACTCCAATCCCGCAAGGTGCACGATGTCCCCTGCTAAGCCACTGTAAATCAAACCCGAAGTGAACCAATACCACCTTCAGATGGGTCGGACAGCCGAGATCCTATACCTCGGTCGCTGGTCACCGTCTGCCGGGCCTCCACAAGTGGTCTCACCCGGTAGCGGAAGCACCGCCCAGGTCCCTGGG